>JAWNZC010000248.1:470000-490000 GCA_035771165.1 Paragorgia papillata | reverse complement strand
AACCGACAACCTTCTGATCACCAGTGAGACGCTCTAACCATTTAGCTACTGTAACTCAGATGATTTGAACGTAGGTTGAGTTTGATGTATGACATTATATACTGCTATGTGCAAGTATGATGATATATGTTAATGTCGTAATGCATGTTGTGAAGAGAAGAGATGAATATGCTAGCTCGGATATGAGAATTGAATGTAAATGTTCTTTGAGCTATTTCACTCAGAAAAATTTCTGAGTTTGCAAGCGGGACTCGAACCCCCCATGCATTGAGCTACTGGAACTCAGATAGTTTGAACACGACGTCATATACTGCTATGTGCAAGAATTATGATATATGTTAATATATACATACCAATGATCGAAAAGTTTCAACGTAAAAACAAATGGAACGTTAAGCAGGAACGTTGAAAAACAGTAGCAGTCAGCTTGCAGCCCGACCACTTTTTAATTACGCTGCCAATAGCGCTCCCATGCATAGGCGTAAAAAAAGACATTATTGAGGTGTTGTGAAAACTGGTTACTTGATATCGTATTCATTGCTACCTGTTCGGTTTTCTCTGTAAGAAATAATTGTTTTGTTTCTTCTAGCAACCTAAAAGTGTTTTTGAAATACAGTGGAACTCCGCTATCGCGAACTCTCAAGTAAGGGGGTGTTTATATGGAGGAGGGCCAGCCCTAGCTCTTGGTAGGGCTATATAGAGATCCCGCATCTCAGCGTAATTCCTAGCTTGTAAAAAAAATTTTGCGTTTACATGACAAGAGGGCCAGCCCTCCTAGGCGAGATATCGCTATATGATTGAGAACTCGAGGTCTCGCCTAGGAGGGCTGGAAGTTTCCCATGCATGTAAACGCACTCAAGAGGGCTGGCCCTCTTAGGAGGGCTAGCAAATCGAAGTTCAGTTTTCACGATAAAGTTTGCCTTTACTAATATTTTTTGGTCAACTTTTTATTTTACAAGTTGCGTTTGTTCATGTGTTTCTTATAAATTTAAACCGTGTTTGCGAAAACATGATTTCGGGCTTCGTAAACAAGCCAACGCTAGGTGAAATCCAGCCCTCATACAAGGGCTAGCCCTACCAAAAAGCTCATGTAAACACGAGGTAAATTCCAGCCCTCTTACTAGGGCTAGTCCTACCAAAAAGCTCATGTAAACACGAGGTAAATTCCAGCCCTCTTACTAGAGCTAGCCCTACCAAAAAGCTCATGTAAACACGAGGTAAATTCCAGCCCTCTTACTAGAGCTAGCCCTACCAAAAAGCTCATGTAAACACGAGGTAAATTCCAGCCCTCTTACTAGGGTTAGCCCTACCAAAAAGCTCATGTAAACACGAGGTAAATTCCAGCCCTCATACAAGGGCTAGTCCTACCAAAAAGCTCATGTAAACACGAGGTAAATTCCAGCCCTCTTACTAGGGCTAGTCCTACCAAAAAGCTCATGTAAACACGAGGTAAATTCCAGCCCTCTTACTAGAGCTAGCCCTACCAAAAAGCTCATGTAAACACGAGGTAAATTCCAGCCCTCTTACTAGAGCTAGCCCTACCAAAAAGCTCATGTAAACACGAGGTAAATTCCAGCCCTCTTACTAGGGTTAGCCCTACCAAAAAGCTCATGTAAACACGAGGTAAATTCCAGCCCTCTTACTAGGGCTAGTCCTACCAAAAAGCTCATGTAAACACGAGGTAAATTCCAGCCCTCTTACTAGAGCTAGCCCTACCAAAAAGCTCATGTAAACACGAGGTAAATTCCAGCCCTCTTACTAGAGCTAGCCCTACCAAAAAGCTCATGTAAACACGAGGTAAATTCCAGCCCTCTTACTAGGGTTAGCCCTACCAAAAAGCTCATGTAAACACGAGGTAAATTCCAGCCCTCTTACTAGGGCTAGTCCTACCAAGAGGGCTGGCCCTGCTCCATATAAACACCCCCTAAGAGAGATAAAAAGTAGTTCGAGGTAGCGAGAGTTCGAGATAACGGGATAAACTTCTACAGTAAAATACTGAAAAACTATGTTGAAGGGAAATCAATTCTTGTGGGAGATAGAGAAAACTTTACATCGTGTAATCAGTCTGCTGGATGACGCAGCATTTTAGTATTTTCTCCTTCCGAAACGCTATTTTGGGGATTTCGACTGCAATTTTTAGCCATTTTAGACTGATTTTCCCGATGGAGTTTTAACTCAAAACTAAATTATTTTTTCACCTACATTTTTCGGTGCGCTAATGTCGCGGTTCTCCGTTGCGCATGAGCGGTTTTGGAAAGTCTACATTTAATTTTCACCACTGAACTGAAACGGTTGTGGACGAGCAAATACCACGTAAATGTTTTGACCCGTTTTCAGTTTTAATTAATTAAAACGAAGAGATTAGAAAACGCATATATTTGTAAACATAGCCTTAGCAGGGGTCGTTCTATAAGGCGTGCCATATATTATTGTCCAAAACATACAGTTCTGAATTATAAGATGCATAGTTCAAAAGTTAAATGAGCTTTATTATATAAAATAGAGTGTTTTATTGATTTTCCCGCCACTAATAAAAGTGATGATCTCACATGTGCGATTATTTATGATAATCGCACATGTGACGATTATCGCTGAATCAGCATTATAGTTTAATGCAATTTTTGCAAGGCAATAGGACCAAGATATCTCACTCGTTCGCTTCGCTCACCCGTGAGATATCCTGGTCAGCACTCGAAATAAATTTCATATTTCCGCACATCCATGTATTATTCTCTATTTATGCCTCAGTTGAGAATTGGCTTGAGGCTAGCTATTGCGGTTACCGTGGTATTATATGTAGTATGTATATATTTTAACAAACAAGACGCCGCATGGGTCAGGCGTTCCGCTCAGGCTACTGGCAAAGTGCGGAGGTCTCCTCCGCAGAGGCTCTATACCACACGAGCAAAGGTGGGAGTGGGCGGCCGAGGAAGGACAGTTGTTCAAAACCAACACCTAGGTCTTAGCTGTAATTCGTGGGCCGATATGTGTCGTATGGCGGCTGCCTGAGCGCCTTTAATATGCCTTCGACTCGGCCATGTCAAAAATTATTGTAAGGCGCATTTGAAAAACTTAAAGTTGAATTTGCGCGGTATAAATAAATGTTATTATTATTATTATTATTATTATTATTATTATTATCACTCGAGACAATACCTTTAAAGGTATTTACATCTTGTCTTCGAAACGCAATATACTCCTTCCTTACATCAAATAACTTCATCGAACATAACATACAGAAAGGCTTCACACCTAATTTGTCTGGCACTTTAGAACATACTGCGCAAATGGCCCACATTATTAATAAAGCCCGGATCAATCAACGCTCTCTTGTCATCACGCTACTTGACCTCAAAAACGCTTTTGGCGAAGTCCACCACAACCTAATTCAATCCGTACTTGATTACCACCATATCCCTGACCACATTAATTTTGTTATAAAAAGTTTATACACAGATTTTAAGACTTCGATAATTACATCTGAATTCCGCACTCCTTTTATATCTGTTGGCCGTGGCGTATTGCAAGGAGATTGTCTGAGTCCTCTTCTGTTCAATATGTGCTTTAACACGTTTATTCAACATATTAAAGCTGACAAGTACCGTCAATTTGGTTTTTCTTTCAAACTATTAAATCCAATTCACTGGTTCCAGTTTGCTGATGATGCTGCTGTAATTACTGGTCAAGAGTCAGAAAACCAGCATCTTTTAAATCGTTTTTCCATCTGGTGCCAATGGTCGAATATGTTAATCCGGGTTGATAAATGTAGCACTTTTGGCATCAAGAAAGCCATTACAAAGTCAGTACAATACTTGCCGAAACTCCTTATCAACCAAAATCTTATACCAGCAATCAACATTGGAGAATCATTTCAATACTTAGGACGCTACTTTGATTTTGACATGTCGAATCAAAATCATAAGACTGAGCTGACTACTCTCGTTGATGAACTAATGTCTGAAATTGACTCAAAACCACTTCACCCAAAAAATAAACTTCTCCTGTATAGTCGCTACGTCTTATCCAAATTATCCTGGCATTTCACCGTTGCTACACTGTCCAAAACTTGGATTTCTGAAAATATTGATTCTGTAATCAACCAATACATCCGTAAATGGCTTGAAATACCAATATCAGGAACACTAAGTACTATATATCTAACACGTAACAAATTTGGTCAAAGTATCTATCCTCCATCAGTAAAATTTATTCAATGCCAAGCTGCTCTACGCAAAGCCTTAAAATATTCTCCAAATGAAGCAATTAACGAACTGTGGAAATCCACTAATAATCATACTAATATTCAATACGACGTCTATAACTCTACTAAAGAAGTTCTGAAAGATTTCCGTTCTGGGCATGAAGATAGACTTCAAAACCACTTGACTTGTCAGGGATCCTTTTTCTCTAACGTTACAAAGTTCTCCTTATCAAAGCTTAACAAGGTGTGGTCAACTGCTCAATCAAAACTGCCAAAAAACATTTATAACTTTACTATACGTTATGTGAACAATTCTACTCCGACACGCAAAAACCTTCACAGATGGGGAATATCTTCAAGTCCAGAATGCTCCTTTTGTCTGAGCCCAGAAACACTACTACACGTTGTTGCTGGTTGTCAATCGTATCTTGAACGCTTTACATGGAGGCACAATTCAATTCTTAACTTTCTTGCAAATACCAGACAAACTGTTAACGGTTCAAACCTCTTTGTCGATCTGCCTGGATTCAAAAGCCCATCTATCCTAACTGGTGACACGTATCGTCCAGATTTGCTATTGCATTGTTCAAACGGCCGTCTTTATGTTCTCGAACTTACTGTTGGTTTTGAATCAAACCTCCAAAACAACGTCAAACGGAAAGAAGATAAATATAGTGAACTAGTAAAACAGCAAAGTGAACATTTTAATGATGTGAAATTTATAAATCTCTCCATGAGCTGCCTAGGTGTTTTTGCGAATGAGTGTTCTACTTTTTTAGATATGCTAGATAAGGTTGGTCTTGATAACAAGCACCAAATGTACTGCGTAAGGAAAATGATGACTATTGCTATCAGAACTACGTATTACATTTTCTGCTGCCGAAATAAGGAATGGGGAAATCCCGAATTATTAGCTTTTTGAAATATTTGTATATAAATTTGCATGTTTTATTATATAGTCATTAGTTGTTATTATATATTATTAGTTGTGATTCAAGTAGCCAATTGTAAATTACCTTAATAAGCGAGATTTATAATTGTATATGTAGAAAAGAAAAAAACATTTAATAAAGTTTCCATTATTATTATTATTATTATTATTATTATTATTATTATTATTATTATTATTATTATTATTATTATTATTATTATTATTATTATTATTATTATTATTATTATTATTATTATTATTATTATTAATATTATTGTCATTCACATCTAATCGCTCTTTAACTACAAAGTCAGTCAGTTTATTTCGAAATCCCCCAACAATGTGCAAGAACACCTTGATCAAAAGGCAAAGCTGTTCAACTTTTCGTCCAACTCCAAAAGAGCAAAGAACTTACAACATGCCTCCATCACACGGCTAACAACTCACCGAAAGTATGAATAGTAGCGGAAGTAAAAAGTGCAAAAATGTCACGAGGAAAAAAAAAACCGAGCCGAAACCTATAGACTCGGCCTACGACAGGTAGCCCGAGTAATTAATGGCGAAGTTAATAATTGTAATAATAATAATAATAAAATTCTCTACAATTTCTCTCCGAATGGAATTTCAGGCCTCTAGGTTTTAAAAAATCACTCAATAGACTTTTTTTCTATAACGCCAGACGATTTTACTCGTCAACGCGAGAAGCTTCTACAAACCTGACAGCAATGAATTAATAAGTCATTAACCCAGTCGTGCCTGAGCCAGCTGAAAAAAACTTTATTGTCTTACTATATTTAAAGACTATTCTACTTTGTTTAACCCCGGACGATATTTCTCGTCCAAGGGATAACCGGAGAACACATACAGCTCAGGAAGCTTAGCTTATACTGGAAGCAATGAGTTATTAAAATTGGAATAACAAACATAGCAAATATGCCTGCAGCCAGCTACTCAGCAATTCTTAATCTGATTGAAATACAGTTTTGTGTTTAAAATGCAGTCATAATTGTGCACCTTACAAATGTTATCAGAAAAAGCATTCCGGGCACTTAAGACAATTTGGAATAAGAATCGGAAAGTTCTATAATGCCAAAAAGGTGCATTATGTCAATTCAATTATGCTTACAAAACAATTAGCCGTCTTTAGTAATAAAACAGCTGCTCTTCTTTATTACTTATACATTGTAACCTGCTTGGTTTGACGCGTCTAAAAAGTACAACTTGTCAATTAACTCATTTGAACGTATAATGAATTCAAATTTATTATCACACTGTGCAATAACTATATACATAGTTTGGAAGATACCGAATAAATTTATCGAAATCAGAATTGGAGAAAGTGTTCAATATTCCTCGGATTCTGATTTTAACTTTTTAAATGTTGCTCAAAAGTGTGAAAAAGGCAACGTCGTACCTAGGTACGAGCCTACGAGGCTCCGCACTTGACCATGCATTCTCAAACTGATTAATAATCCGTGAATTATAGGCAATCCATGAACGTATACCACATCACATGCATGAGTTCTGATACCCAATGAAAACCTGTAGGAAACTTCTTAGTGAACTGGATCACATTTCTTTATCTGCATATTGAAATATATGAAGAAAACACCGCAAATCGCGATGCGAATACTCGTTTGAGAAGCAAGATCAAACACTCGTTTATCGTGTTTCATCAGGGGACTCCAAACACTCGAAAACAATAAGAAGCTCGGTCTACGCCCTCGGTTTTCATTTGTTTTCTCGTGTTTGGAACCCCTGATGAAACACTCAAACTCGTGTTTGATCTATTACATATTAAGTAACTTTTCGATCTACAGCAGTATTTCATGATATCTATGTTTTCGAATGCAAACAAATGATGTTCCTCCCTGGATAAGGAGGTTTTAGACCACATGTACATGTTCCTCAATCGTCACAAATAATATTTCAACTGAGGAACATCTACCAAAATCTTAAACTGAACAAGACGCCTGGGTCAGGCGTTCACTCAGTCTACTGGCAAAGTGGGGAGATCTCCTCTACAGAGGCTCTATACCGCACGAGCAAAGGTGGGAGTGGGCCGAGGAGGATCAGATCGAAGGCTGAATGTGGTGCACACTTCACATTGGTGAACATATTTACGATTAAGACAATTGTCAGCTACATCAACATGCCTCACAGCCTCACTCAGTCACACGGCTAGCAACTCACTGGAAGTATGAATAGTAGCGGAAGTAAAAAATGCAAAATCGTTGGCACCCCAAAAAAAGCTAAGGGGAAAAAACCGAGCCGACAGATAGCCCGAGTAATTACGTTTGTTGCTACACCTGTGACTCTAAAGAAACAAAACAATCTTCAAATTCTGTTAACGGGATATACCAGACTACCTTTGTGACAAGCCAGTTTCACTTTCTTTTAGTAGCCGATATAATACGAGATCAAAATGTTTGTACCGTTTACCAAAGCCCAGAACTGACGCACTGCGTAGAACCTTTTTTTATTCTGTCGTAAATGTTTGGAATACTCTTAGTGACTCGTTGAAAAACTCTTCATCTATTTTTATTATGAAGAAAGATTTTATTAAGAGCCAACTAGAACAATACTCCGTTGACACCTTTACGGTATCTCGGCTCTATTAGTTTGGTATATTTTTAATCTTTTCATCGTAGAATATTTTTAAATATATCTTATAATTATTTTTATTCTTATTACCAAAATGTATATATTTTAGGATATTATTATTTATATAAGTTAAGTATTGAGGGCCACAGGGAAGAATACAATATCTATTGTAATTGTGTCACCCTCGTTAAATGAAGTTTATTGGTATTGGTATTGGTATAAGGATCGAAGAACTCTTCACAATCTCAAATGACGACAGATAATTGTGAATATAATTTAAAGAATGTGAAAAACCCACAATGTTCCTCAATTTTAGACTCTTTAACACATGCTCCTCAGGATCTAGGATTCCGAGAACCAAATTCAACCAAAATTTAATGGTTCGTCTTTAGTCTGTGGCCAATCTTTCCACAAAGTTACATCAAAATCGGTTCAATACTTTTTTGAGATATCCTAGTGACAGACAAACAGATAAGTAGACAAACAAACAAACAGAATCTTCTAATAGCAGACGCTATTTTTCTCGAAGTAGTTAAGCTACATAGCAGTTCTGACGGTTGGTTATAGAGTCTCAATGCTCGTTTGGATGTGACTTTATATTGACTGAGTCAGGCTATTGCGATTGAATTTACGCGATACATGTCACCAGTCCGCTTTGGGGTCTGTATAATACGTATGGAATGTGTACTCTAGCCGAAATAGCGATGACGTTATTGACCAATTAGAGTCTGAGTTATTCTGTCATTTCTGTGTCTGAGTCTTGAGTATGCTAGCTATCTTGTACTTGTTGCTGGTGTTTTTTATCGGCGCGAATCCACGACATCTTCTCAGGTCTTCAGCTTGCGTTTTCTTTGCTATAATTCGCCGATTTGACCACTCTTGTATCTGATACGGCACATAGGTTTGCCGGCTTGCTGTTCCTCAGTCGCGGCAGCCTCACGCCGATCGCGATATGATATCATCCGTGCATCAATACATACTGATTAACTTTGAGTCCTAATCTCTTTGCAGCTTTTCAAGCCTGAATCAAAAGCACCCCTGAACTCTAGTCTAAAGACTTAGAGTCTTTGAAATCTGGAGACGATGGAAATTCAAAAATGAAACGTTGTCGCGCAACCAAACCGACGCTTCGATTGACGCGCACTTCAGGCTACGCGCACTTGGGCGCGTGCGCTCCAAGCATATTTGCGCTCATTCCTGAGCTTGTCACAATGAAAGACAGGGGTTTTCCTTGATCGTTTCCTGTACAAACAGCGCACGGACTCACGGAGGGAGTGCCAACGACGCGTCACAAAGGCACAAGAGTGCACTGCGTCGTCGTCTACCTATCACGATTAATCTCACTATCCGTCGACGAAGAATCTTTGTTCCTTGAGCGTCAAGAAACATTATGGCCTCGCTTCGTCTTGCCCTCGCGCTGCTCATCGTTCAAACACTGGTTCGTTTCGTGTGCGTCGAATCGAATTCCGAAAGCGGCGAGATCGCGCGGGAGAAACCAATCGTCGCGACATCAACCTGTGGTCTGATTCTACCGGAGAAGTATTGCTATTCAACAGGTGAGATGCTTACGGCGTAATAACCCATTCCTGCATATGTAGACCTTTATAAATTTACTCTGGCTAACACCAGACGCTTTCACTCGCCGAGGGGACGTCGTACAGGCGGGAATGGGTTTAATAAACTATGTCCATTCAATCCATTCTTGCCTAGAGGCTAGTCTAGTCGGCATTCTTGCCGACAGGCGTTTATTAGTTTTATAACTTAACTCTGGCCTTTGACCAAATCATAATACTCGTCAAGGCGAGGTTGTGTGGACAAGAGGAGCGAATCCCTAGACAAACAAAGCCGTGAAATTACTGGAATATTATTGAAGACGTAAGAATAATAATAAAGGTGATGTTACGCGGTACAATTTCTATAGCGACAATTTTTAACGCAGCGTGTCGCCGTAACCAAATTGATGCCTGTAACATGCGATTTGTGGACAATTTTCAACGAAATATTACTGTGGCAACATGTTGCGTTAAAAATCATCGTTAAAAATTGTTCTGTGTAAATATAACCTTAATTCGTAATTGTTTAGCTGCCTAGCTACACACTCGCTGTATTCAAACTTCAAGGGTTCTTATTACGCGAGTACGTGTTGTTGTCTTTGAGATTGACTTGTTTAGCGCTACCATACGACGAGACTATTCAGACTAATTTTAATATCGTAATAAAACTCTATCTGAAGAATCCTTATTAAACGACGATTTTTAACCAAACATTTTTCCCGGCGTAAAATTTAGTTAGAAATCGTTAACGAATACCGATTATTAATTAATGGAATGTTGCGCATTTTATAGTTGCGTCAACGTCGTTAGAAATCCCCCCGTTTTATAAACGCTGGTTTCGTATTTATTCACGCAACGCGTTTATTTCTATTTTTTGAATGTTAAATAGTTGTCCCAATTAGTTCCCGCTGAGAGCTGATAGGATAAAACGTGTAAAAGAGAAAATCGCGTCGCGCGCAAAAGATCGCTGAACCGCAAGTGACACGCGCGGAATACCACAACTAGTGGAATTCCGTCTTTACTTAAATATGCCTGGATCAAACAAGAACGCGAGTCATCGCAAGTTAACTTGTACAAGTCGTTCACAAGTTGAGAGAGAAACTTGCCATATGTATAGTTTGAACAAGCTCGAATTTATAGTCGCGGGAAAGTTGTCTTGCGTACTTAGCACTAGACTTGGATCAAGTCTGTCTCTCGAGGGGACGTCTAACTTAATCCAAGTCTAACTTAGCACAAGCTACAACTTGCGCTGCCTTGCGAGTATATCAGTCAAACGCTGGCACTTGCTATGTAATTTGAACAAGCTCAAATTACTCTCAAGCATATAAAGTCATGGGCTCGATCGCCTCGACGCAAAGTTGGTCGTCAAAGAAACGAGGCACAAGCCACAACTAGCCTGCGTCCATAGTGCGTCGCAGCCCGACTTTACTTTCAACCCGTAAAAAGTGGGTAAGTCGGGCTGCGACGCAGGCTAGCCACAACTTGCGTTGACTTGGAATGATACCAGTCAAACGCTGACAGATTGGCACCACTCTCCCATGTCCCCATCAGTCACAACGCAATCTTTAGTCTTCAGAAGTACTATAAAATTCCGTTGTCTCAAACTGTGAATCGGAACAAAAAATCTTCGAGATATTTAGTTATTAAAGGAAAATTCCTTTCATTTCATTCCTTTCATTCGTTGTAACTTTGCGTATTTTAACGATCTCATCATTCAGATATGCTGATATGGGTTCTGTGATGCTGTTTCTGTAGCCGGTAACCGGTCTGATAACCAGTAAAAAGCAAAGCGTAACATTTTCAAAGCCTACAGTATATCACCGTATATATAACTTAATGAAAAATCCGACTGTCCCAACCGGGAATCAATGACCCAAGGTCTTCGAAACAACGCATCGGCGCTCTGACCACTGAGCTATTGACACACGGTTTTACATATCTATACTTAACACTTAGACCCCGTTTACACTAGAGCAAAAGTATCCGGATTCACATTGTTTTTCATCCTCATGGGAATAAAAAACAATGTGAATCCGGAAACTTTTGCTCTATTGTAAACGGGGTCTTAATATAGCAAGCGATAATTTGCGGAAACATCGTGTTAGTTTTCGACCTGTTGATTCAAGCTTTTCCGTCACAGCAAATATTTCGCTTTGATGAAGGCCGGAGCCAACAGGTCGAAAGCTCAACTGCCTCAACAGTAAATAATGGTGTCGCTACGAATTATCGCTTACTATTACAGATCTTACGATCTCAGAGTAAATTTTATTGATAACCTATATAAAGTAAATAGTTCATTCAAATTGTTTAATTCCCAAGATATTTTTATGTACCTTATGTCTATGCAAGACAGAACAGTTATGGCTTTGGCAGGGAAATACTGTTTCGATGTTTTAACAATTTTTGATAACTTAACGTAGATAATAGAAATTAACTTTATATATATGTAATATGTATGTCATGTAGTTGTAGTTAGTGTCACGTTTGTATCCTATATACCAAAGCTGGTATTGATGTTGTTGATCAAATAAACAGAAAAATTACAATTTGTTACCATGCATGCAAGCATTCAAGAATTAATAACCATATTTCTTAAATTACTAATTGTTTTTTTAGGTATTTATTTATCACGTTTTGATCTGCTGTTATAATTATCCGTCACTGAAAGAGTTATTCCTTATATTACAAAAGGAAGGATAATAAAGTTAATCGCCATAAAATACGTAGCGATTTATTTTATCCGTGATTTTCATGCAAACATACACCGCGATGATACGTCAGTTTGAGAAATCCTGTCATCGAAGTTAGAATAATCCGGGTGCCGCGGGTGGTCAGTGACTTAGGTTTTACTCGAGTGTCACAACTCGTAAAATAAGCTAAAAATTGTTTTTTCGGCGAAGTGTAACAAATATGAATAAATATTAATTAGTTATTTTCTGTTTCGGATAAAAATGAAGGTAAAAACGCTGAGTTTTCAAATTTAGGCTGCGCGGATATATCACATCTCCTGCGCAAATACAACACGACACAACACGACTCGACTCGACACAACACAACACAACACAACACAACACAACACAACACAACACAACACAACACAACACAACACAACACAACACAACACAACGACACGACTCGACACAACACAACGACTCGACCAGTGGCGAGGCCAGCATAAACTGAGTGGGGGGGGGGGTCCACGAAGCGCGGAAGGCGAGAGAGACAACCATGAGGTAGCCCCCCCGTTTCTCATCGGATTTGGAAGAATTACAAAATTGGTCTTAAAGAAAAGTGGGGGGGGGTCCGGACCCCCCCCCCCCCCATTCCCCCCCCGTGGCCTCGCCACTGGACTCGACACAACAACACAACACAACACAACACAACGCAACACGACGCAACACAACGCAACACCACGCAACACAACACGACACAACATAACACAACACAACGACTCGACACAACACAACAGAGCTCGACTCGACACGATACGACATAACATAACAAAACACAAGAAGAACACATCACAATAACAACGCAACACAACACAACGACTCGACACAACGACTCGACACAACACAACACAACGCAACACAACACAGCTCGACTCGACACGCCATAACAACAAAACACAAGAAGAACACATCACAACACAACACAATTATATTTTTCATGATTTATAAACAAAGTAGACTATATAATTTTTTATTTTTTAAAAAGATAACTAATATGAGTGAATTTACTAATTTATAGAAAAGAAAAGTATTAACTTGAAAGACTCCTTATACTACCCCCCACTTGCGTTGTTTGGTTTGTCTTCTTATTCAGCTAAGCCGGACTTGCTAGCT
This sequence comes from Paragorgia papillata, assembly GCA_035771165.1. Taxonomy (NCBI): domain Eukaryota; kingdom Metazoa; phylum Cnidaria; class Anthozoa; order Scleralcyonacea; family Coralliidae; genus Paragorgia; species Paragorgia papillata. The sequence continues at coordinate 476,866 of JAWNZC010000248.1, read as the reverse complement.
TTCGGAAGTAATTTCGTAGCGTGATCTGTGACGCGAGAAGTGGCATAATGCATGCTCACTGCACTAGAAAGGTGTTAAAATAGGCTTGGCTTCGATGGATGGATCAAAACGTGCGTCACACCTCTGGGTGTGCGCGTATAGTGATGAAAATTATTGAGCGCCTAGATTTCCGAGTACCCTCCCAACTTCCCAAGTGCATTCATAGTCCTGCAAGGAGCGCCAAATCATGAAGCATTTCTGTTATAGAATAAGATTCAAAATAATACTGAATAAACACGGCTTGAAATCAACGTATGTCACAGGACGTGTTTCTGTTGTATTTTTTGTTGCTTGAACAGCTTTACATTTATTTTAAATATTCCAAGGCCTCTGTCTAATGTCTAATGTCTAATCTTTAACCCATTCCTGCCTGAGCGGGCCCATTGTTTTACTCGTTAAAGAGAGAACCATCAGACATCCTAGGCAGCAAAATTGTGAAAATTGATCGTCTAGGTTAGTGTAGTCTTCAGTCTTGAGAAAGACTGTTGTTGATGTTAGCGTGGACTGACGTTTCGACGGCCTCATGCAGCGGCGGTCATCTTCAGAGTCAAGTGAAAGGTTTCTGTCAGGTTCGCCTATATTTATGTGTCTTGTTCCAACTGGTCTGTGGCAACATTTAACGCAATAAATAAATGGTTTGAAGTTGGGATTAGTATACATGTTTGTGAACATTGACCGTCTAGGTTAGTGTGGTCTTGAAAAAGACTGTTTGGTTGATGTTAGTGACTGTCAGAGTCAAGTGAAAGGTTTCTGCCTATTTTTATGTGTCTGGTTGACTGGTTCATTATGTCACCCACGAACAACACGCTTACCGTAATCGTGACATAATGAACCAGACATAAATATAGGCAGAAACCTTTCACTTGACTCTGAAGTTGACCGCCGCTGAGGCCGTCGAAACGTCAGTCACTAACATCAACCGAACAGTCTTTCTCACACGTCATTGGTGGTATCAAGTCGCAGCAATGCTCGACCAGACTTTATTATAAACACAACCCATAATACAATCGTGAAGGATCACCCTATATACAAACAATTCTTAACAACCCTAATACAATCCTAAAGAATCGCCTAACTATGAAGAAACTCAGTTCTTCTCTCCATTATTGCGGTAAATGTTGCCCCAGACCAGTTGGTAGTTTGTTTGCTTTGTTTTTTGGCGATTGGTTTTCTTCTTTCTTTTTCCAAAATGATTTTTTCGTGATTTTTAATAACAAACATTTTTGGCAAAGAAAGGGCATTAAAATTTTATATCAATATTAAAACGTGAACGATGTCTTTCCAGTTAGTGGTTTGTATTTAAAAAACTCATTAATAATTCATGAGGAAAACACAAAAGAAATCAATACCGTAGCAGAGGTTGTAAATCGGATACAGAATCGTCCTGATTTACATAAACTTTAGCTTCGATTCTCGGCTAAAATAGAGTATATCGCTAAAATAGTTGGTGAACTTGATTACTTAGATGCATTTGTATTTTAAGAAAGATTCGCAGCCGAGCTGTATCTGATTTACTACGGCTCGCCTTGTAAATCAGATACAGATCGGCTGCTCATGCTGTATCTATTACATCCACATGCAAAGTTTCAAGTTTGGTTTGGTTCAATAATCTCAAATGATATTTAAAAAAGTTTTTTTAATTGAGGCCTTGAGGGTAACATATGACAGTATTTAGATCAGTACTGATAACCCAATGACCCTTGCATCCCTTGACGAAACTATATAGTTCGTAGAATTAACTGAGAAAACTATAGTCCATGGTGTTGGTTTTGCGGAGAGAGGAAAACCGGAGAACCCGGTGAAAAACTTCTCGAGGCGCCAACAACTCTACTCACATGAAGCTAAGGTGGTTAAAAGTAATTTTGCGGGGTTTTTTAACAACAAGAGAAAATTTTAAAACGTTAGCCGTACGCTTCCAAATTTGAATCCCCAGACCTTCTGTCGCCTAAACCATGAACTCGCTTGATCCATTTAAAAGACTATACTATGCAGTCTATCAGTATCATAATTTAGGAACACTTTTTTATGGAAAGTATACGTAATTTATACCAGATTCTTCTTGTCTAATCGATTGGCTTTGATTTATCTCTAGGCGAGGCAAACATTCTTTGCGATGTTTGCGATGGAGATAACCGTATCGAATACGCTACAGATGGCCATCTCTCTTATTGGCAGTCTTCAGTACTATCCAATGATTTAGCAGATGAGCATGTTAATATTACGGTTGACCTTCAACAGGTACGGCACTAAAAACAATACTTTTTTGACTTTGCATGTGCTCCGTTCTAAAACTGTTTACAGTCTGGCTACGGTTACTGGTTGTATATCACGAAAATCTTTCTTTGACTGCAAAAAGGAACTACACGCGTAAAAATCTCACAAGTTGTTACAGCATTGTTGCCTGAACAATGCCGTAACAACGTTGTTATCATGTGTGAACAACATTGATGAATTAACAATATTGTTCATCATATTGTTTCAACAAGTTGTTACTGGTTGATGAAACAACAACTGTGATTCACGCATGTTGTAACACCAGCCATGTTCACAATTATTGTAACATTGTTGTTCATCGTTGTTACTTCATCATGCTGTTACAACATGTTGTATCATGTACGAACAACGTTGTTGGCTATAAAAAATGTGCTGTTGGAACAACTTGTTCATGACTGTTGGTATATCCGTGAACAAGTTGTTCGAACAATAAGTGAACAACTTGTTGACAACTTGTTCACGGGCCACGGGGTGCAGCACAACATTGTTCACGGGGTACAGCACAACATTGTTCACGCCTGCTAACAACCGTGAACAACTTGTGCGTTTTTACGCGTGTATAATACTCCGTGTGGTGTGTGCTATACCTACAGAAAAACAAACCCAATTTTGCTTCTTTATGTGATTTTGCATTTCTCAAATAGTCGTAATAACTAATGAGATTTATCTAAAATCAGCCCGTCTATTGTGCGACGTTCAGCGCAGGCCTCAACGTCACTTTAAGGCTACATCTCATATGCAAACGCTACCGCGAAGAAAACATATGATTATGAATTTGCAACTTTTGCAACCAAACATCTGTTAATTATACGTTCTTCTCTTTATATTTTTCAGAAATTTCAAATCCATAACATATCGGTGACGACGGCTTTCACACCTCAACCTGCTCTGTGGGTGATAGAGGCATCACATGACGAAGGAAGGCAGTACAGTGCACTGAAATACTTTGTTTCTCAAGCTAGTCAATGTTTAACTGTGTTTGGATTAAAAGAGAAGGATATCGAGAATGGATTATGTATTGTACAGGAAACGATGGGGACTGGTTTGAGTGAAAAGGTAAGGTTGGCAAGACTAAACATTCATATTTTTTATAGACATGTCTAGTAGCAGTAACAACGTAACAACAACAACGACAACAGCAGCAACAACAACAACAACAGCAGCAACAGCAACAACGACAACGGCAACAACACCACTACCACCACTTCCACCACCACCTTTACCCTCACCAACATAAACAACAACAACAGCACCACCACCACCAATAACAACAACAACAACAACAACAACAACAAAAACAACAAAGACATCACCAACAACAACACCATAACCATCACCACCAACACCAACAACAACAACCACCCTATACAACAGCAAAAGCCAACGACGACAACAACAAGAACAACATCATTTTTGCTATCATTACACCAACAGCAATATTTTATTTTTAACTAGTAATATCTTAATAATATTATTGTTACATTGCTAACTTTGCTTTTCCGTGGCATTTTCTCTTAAGGTCGACGTATCATTTGACAACACCGAGAACATGATTGCTGATCACATAAGGCTGAGGTACATCCAGTTGTGGCAGACGAAAAATCCTGAGAAATTTGAAGAATTTTCAGTAAGTTTGTAACAAACAAACCAACAAACAAACAAACGAACAAACAAACAAACAAACAAACAAACAAACAAACAAACAAACAAACAAACAAACGGACGAACAAACGAACGAACAAACAAACACAGACAGACAGACAGACAAACAAACAAACAAACAAACAAACCAAACAAACAAACAAACAAACAAACATTCAAGTAATTTAAAATACAAGTGTTTACATTGTGAATTTCAATTGTTTTTCTTTTTCTTTTTATTATTGCTACAGACGTTTTATACATTAAAAGAAATCTCCATAAAAGGTAAGGAATACTTGTCCACAGCACTCCGGCCTTTACTCGTTCACTTCACTCAACAACTTAAGTACGTGTTTTTGCTGTTTTGGTTATTTAAACAAACACTTATTGAAAAAACAATTTATAACTACTGTCAAACGAGTAATCTATGATTATACGATAATTTGGTAAGATTGTAACATTTTTGTAAATTTTGCAAATGTAACTAAATTACAACTTGTATTTTTCAGGCATACGACCAAGTGAGAACACTATCTCCCACATACTAACGAAAAGGCAAGGTACGTACTGTACTGCTTGTATTATATAAAAATATATATTGTATTATATAAAAATGTGGCTAAATGTAATTTAGGCATAAAAATGTGGCTAAATGTAATTTAGGCAAGGAAAAAAAAGGAGACAATGCTAGTCAGCGGTCACTCATTATAATATGTGTGGAATTATCTCAGCGCTCATCAAAGTCTTGTCAGCGTGGTCTGAGCTTGACTGGTTTTGCGCGCGCTATCTATTTATTAGATATTTGGTCAGTGGTCACTCATTTATAATATGTGGGGATTATCTCAGCGCTCATCAAAGTCTTGTCAGCGTGGTCTGAGCTTGACTGGTTTGCGCGCGCTGTTTATTGAACCACCCACCCACTCATGATAGAATGCAAAGGTAAGTATATATTTCCACTGCTTTGACAGTGTGACTGGTGCCTGTGACTGGTGCCTGGAGGTGGGCTGTGGCGGGGTTGTCATGGTTACCTCTGATCAGGGGATGGCATCCCCCCTTTGGTTTGGCACCAATCCTCAATAACGTCAATTGGCGATCTCTTTTTATAACAAGTTAAAATACGAACAATCGCGTTGGACCCTACTTCCTGATATTAGATACGATATTTTTTTACTAGTGAAAATATTGTCTTACAAATCAAAAAGCGTAAACGATATTTTTTATTAGTAAAAATACCGTTTTTTTACACAAATAGTTTTCCAGGTTCTAGGCTCATCTGGAGGTTGATTGTGTAAAATACTGTATACTTAATTTCACAATGTAAAGCGCATAGAACAGCAATGTATATGCGCTATAGAAATTTTATTATTATTATTATTATTATTGATTGTAATGCAGCAAAGTGATAGTTACGTAAAATAGTTCTAAAACAATAAGGATCTACTAATTAGTAGTATTAAAATTATCAAGATCGTTAACGAGAGTGTTCCATATTCTCACAGATATTTAAAACATGAGCAGCAGTGTTTTATCGGATTGAAAACACGAGGTGATTTAATAACTTTAAAAACGACCCATTTGGTAAGTTCATTGGCGTAATAATTTTGAGAAACAATGTTGTCTAAGCCGACAAAATCAAAGCTAAAGTTTATGTAAATCAGGAGGTTTCTTTATCAGATATTCAAAAACTCATTAATAATTCATGAGGAAAACACAAAAGAAAACCATGACCGTATTGTGTCTTTATATGTGATAAAGATACCTCCTGATTTACATAAACTTTAGCTTTGATTTTCTCGGCTTTAGACAAGGTTATTTTTCAAACCTACTACGCCAATGAACTTACCAAGTGGTTCGTTTTTGAAGCCGTTCAATAAACTCGCAGTTCGTGTTGTATCAGATATAAAAACACTCGGCTTCGCCTCGTGTCTTTATATCTGATAAAACACTCCTGCTCGTTTATTAAACAGTACTAAAACCACGGATATGGTACTGATTTCATTTGTGTTTTCCTCATGAATTATTCGTGAGTTTTTTAACTTCTTTTTATCTTTGTTTTACGTTTCTAGCTTGTTACTGCTCACAGCAAGGAACTGCAGGTGCTATTTGCAATGTTCCTGGTCGAGTTTGTCCGTGCAAGAGAACATACGGTGGGAAAAGGTGCACCAAATGCGCTCGTAACTTTTACAACTATCCAACATGTTTGCGTAAGTAGTCACTGCAGAGGATTCTATTCACTAATCTATAGAGCAATCTACCATCGCAAAAAGATGGCGACTGTACGTATGATCTTGTGCCAGCACTGATTTCTATATTAGGCCATGTCCACACTAATCCGTTTAAGCTCTCCAGAGTGGAGACATTCGAAAACGCCGTTTTTCTGTACTAGTACAGTGTGGACTGCAAAAACGAAGCTTTTGGAAAACGATGATGTCACGATTATGTTATCTTGGTTTCAGTCACCTAGAACTATTCATTCATGTAGGTCTTTTTAGCGTTTTACTAAACGGCGAAAAGGATAGTGTGGACGGAAAACGTTTGATACGTTTTCGATACTGACGAGGACTCCGTTTTCGTTTCAAAACGGATTAGTGTGGACATGGCCTAAATTGGATAGGGCATTCCCTATGGCCAGCAGACAAACATTTCGTGCCAGTCACCGCCATCTTACGTAGTGGAACATATGACGCATTGCGGCCTTAAAACGCGTTCCCAAGCCCAAAGTTGACTGGCAAAGCAATCTTGACGTCAGCACGGTCAGATTAACCACGGTTAACCGGGGACAGCATGTCAAGTATTAAATTCTGTACCGGGTGAGTCGGAAAAGCCGTAAAGCAAACAACATATTGATCAACAACAAATATAGTCAAAAGATGGCAAGTACACAACACGAGGTATTGTCAAGGCATTAAAAT
>JAWNZC010000248.1:452500-465000 GCA_035771165.1 Paragorgia papillata | reverse complement strand
ATCTTCTTCATTTTTTAGCTTGTAAATGTAATCCAGGTGGAGCTCTCTATGGTAATTGTGACAAACGAAATGGCCATTGTCGGTGTCGCAAGAACATCGGTGGTTTTCAGTGTGATAGGTGTGATATATTGTTGTTGTTGTTTTTAAAAACAAGTTAACTCTTGTCCGAATTGGTCTTCAGTATTTTATTCTGGCTAACGCCAGACGATTTTATTCACCTCTGGGGAAGCCCTCGGACAGGAGTGAGTTACTTTACGTAACACCACAGTTAATTACACCACGCATTATAACCACAATTTTAAGCATGTTTTTATTTCATATTTTAGACCAAACTCTGGACCTATTTATGTCCCTTCCTTACATCATATTTCTGTGGAGATGGAAGATGGCTTGACGATTGATCGTAAAAAAGTTGAATACGACTTTGATTTAAGTATGTTCCCGTCCTTTTCGTGGAGGGGTTACGTACAATTCTCGCCAGAACAGGTAACATGGTTGCTTTGCTTTTTGTTTTTATTGTAATGCAATTTTCTTTATACAGAGAAGCTTACAGACAGATTTTTGTCAAATTTTCAATTTTCAACCAAAAATTAATGAAATGGTTATAAAAAGCCGTCCAATACTTTTTGAGATATTACAAACAAACATCAGACACGAACATACAGACAAACACACAAACGTACAGACAAACCTACAGACAAACATACAGACCAACATACAGACAAACATACAGACAAACATACAGACAAACATACAGACACGAACATACAGACAAACACACAAACATACAGACAAACATACAGACACGAACATACAGACAAACATGCAAACATACAGACAAACATACATACAGACAAACATACATACACACAAACATACAGACAAACATACAGACCAACATACAGACAAACATACAGACAAACATACAGACAAACATACAGACAAACATACAGACACGAACATACAAACAAACAAACACACAAACATACAGACAAACATACAGACACGAACATACAGACAAACATACAGACAAACATACAGACAAACATACAGACACGAACATACAGACAAACACACAAACATACAGACACGAACATACAGACAAACATGCAAACATACAGACGAACATACATACAGACAAACATACATACACACAAACATACAGACAAACATACAGACCAACATACAGACAAACATACAGACAAACATACAGACAAACATACAGACAAACATACAGACAGACAGACAAACATACATACAGACAAACATACAGACAAACATACAGACCAACATACAGACAAACATACAGACAAACATACAGACACGAACATACAGACAAACACACAAACATACAGACAAACATACAGACACGAACATACAGACAAACATGCAAACATACAGACGAACATACATACAGACAAACATACATACACACAAACATACAGACAAACATACAGACCAACATACAGACAAACATACAGACAAACATACAGACAAACATACAGACAAACATACAGACACGAACATACAAACAGACAAACATACAGACAAACATACAGACGAACATACAGACAAACATACAGACAAACATACAGACACGAATATACAGACACGAATATACAGACAAACACACAAACATAAAGACAAACATACACACAAACATACAAACACGAACATACAGACAAACACACTAACATACAGACTAACATACATACATACAGACTAACATACAGAAACAAACAAACAAACAAACAAACAAACAAACAAACAAACAAACAAACAAACAAACAAACAGGTAGATAGATAGATAGACAGACAGACAGGCAGGCAGGCAGGCAGGCAGGCAGGCAGACAGACAGACAGACAGACAGACAGACAGACAGACAGACAGACAGACAGACAAATGAAAGCCAAAACTCACAAGCTTTAACAACCATTTTGAAAATGCTTTGGAAGGCTTGGACATTCACATTCTCTGTCGGACATTCGGTGCCTTTTATCTTTTGTTTTTGTTTTGTTTGTTTTTTTAGTCCGCTGCTGTGCTGCCGATTAACATTCCTCGTCTTAGTACCTATCGGATATTGTTTCGCTATGTTTTTGAGCCAGTCGGTTATCCTACGACCACGGAAGTGAGCTTTACTGTTAGTCCAAATGCAGGTTTGTGAGGTCATTTGGTAATGGTCATAGTTATGATGGTTAAGATTGGTGGTGATGATGATGATGATGATGATAGTGATAGTGATGATTTTAGTGAAATCGATGGTGGTAATGGTGATGTTGATGGTGATGATTGTGATGATGTTGGTGTTGGTGATGATGGTGACAGTTGTGATGGTGGTTGTGGTTGTGATGGTGGTGGTGATGATGGTGATAGTGATGATTTTAGTGAAATCGATGGTGGTGGTGGTGGTAATGGCGATGGTGATAGTGATGATGATGATGGGATGATGATGATGGTGGTAGTAATTGTGGTGGTGATGGAGATGATGATGATGGTGATTGTCATGGTGATGATGATGGTGATGATGATGGTGGTTGTCATGGTGATGATGGTGATGATGATTGTAATGCTGGTGATGATGATGATGATGGTCATTCATAGTGATGATGATGGTGATGATGATGGTAATGATGACGGTGGTAATAATGATGATGATGATGATACTTAGGGATAGCGATGATGATGATAATGATGATGAAATTAATGTAAAGACAGTAATCCACGTAAAATAAAAATACAAGATGTCAAACGAACTATAACGATCTTTCTGTTATACTCAGGCGTTCCAGGTTACACAAGAGTGGTAGCTATGACCATATCATCAACGCGAAATAGTGGAAAAGAAAGAAGTGCATTAGTACCTGTGTCTCATGACAACGTCATTGAAGAGTTTTTGATGTTCAAGGGAGTATGGACAGTAACTGTTTCTTGTGAAAACAAATATCTATTGATGGTAAGTGTAATGGGAAACTTTGTTTAACCATAGCCACTGGAAAGGGAGAGGGCTGTGAAAGTGGGCGTGACTGAGATTTATGTTATTGTTTGCCAAATTCAAGATCACGTGACGTTGAACCTGCATGATTGAGCACTAAAAAGCAAGATTTTACATTAGAGCAGCGAGGCGCGTACCTACAAGTGCTACAACGAAGTTCTTCCGTGATGGTTTCGATATAAATTCCACTTCATTTGGACATTATATGCATAGATGGTCCCTCATGAAAACTCCCTTTGCAAAGAATATTTAATAAAGTGCAGTAAATTCGAATAAACGATCAATGGTCGGACCGAACACGGTGAGAGCCGAGGTAAAATAATGATACAATACTGTTTTGCCAACAGTACAACTAAAACTAAAATGCGCTTTTGTCTTAATATGAATGGTTGTGCTAAATTATATGTCGTAAGTTGAGTTGCCTTCATTGAATATTAAATGCACTAAATGTCTGGTGTATTGCGTTTCATAAACAACGGTGAGGACTGGCAATTGTCGTATGCGTACCAGTTTATTAGAATAACTAAAGTATTAAGAAACATTGCCATCTGACAACAAAAGTGCAAAACTCCGATTTAATAATGGCACGGAGACGACAAATGCTTTTCGACTGCGTTGTTCCTTGGTTTTCTTTTATTAATAATTTGTAGACATGCGGCGATTTATGATAATTTCAATTTATTCACACTATTTTTAATACTTTAATACAATGAAAAATACAAAGTTTACATAGTGATACATAAATAAATCAGAGTTAAATATAAAACAAAATATTTTATGAAAGAATATACATACGTGAGAGTGTAATTAAAGTATAAAGCTTTCGAGTTTAATCACTGCCTTGACATATTAATAAGTTGGGGATCAGCAGAGGATGAAATATTAAGATCGTGTCGAAGTAAGAAAATAGACATTGTATAATACGAGAATGGAATTCAGATCAACCTTGGTGACTTAATATTTTTTACATTGAAACAGAAAGGGTTTTTAAATCACTGGGAATATTTTCCCAGATTTTTGTAGCTGAGAATCTTATAAATGTTTGTTTACAATAATTAGTCCGGCGGGGAGAAAATAGTTCGCGCTACGGCTAATTTGCTCACAATGCCAGAGTGTGAATTATTTGAGTGAGCCATGCACGAGTTGGCGCTTGATACGATGTGTAATGTTCAAGGGATGATCATTTTAATGTCACGATAAAGTCCATCATGAAACCGAACGCCGATCATCTACACAACGATGCACCACCATATATATTTGTTTACGCCTTATTTGAGAAATGCGCGACTTAAAAACTCTCACGGTCCTGTTAAAACCAATCCGATCTTTTTGAGGTGATTTCTTTGTGCACACAATCATATTATTGAATAAACTAATATCTAAAATTAACGCAGAATCAATGTAAAATATAAAATTTGTCATAAAAATGACGGACTACAGTATACACTATAACAGCACTGTCGCTGTCTTAAAGTTCGTAGGTCGTCAAAAACCGAATTCCTACCGAATTTTGTTAACGAAACACAAGGGTACTCCTTTGGACTTGTAAATATCATGTTTCTTGTGGATTTTTAGAAGTCACCATAACCGACATCGTGCAGTTTAACGAAGAACAAGGTTATAATCTAATGTAAGCCATATGAAAGAATACACTGGCCATGCCGGTTCAAGATCACGTGACGCTCAGGCGTGAAATTTTTAACATCAAACCGGAAGTTCTATTGTTTCAGAGCGGAGTTTCACAGCCCTCTCCCTTTCCAGTGGCTATGGTTTAACATAACTGTAGACACACCAGGCGGTATGGCATATCATCATCATCATTATAATCATCATTATCGTGATCATCATCAACAACATTGTCATTGTTATTATCATCATTATCGTCATCATCGTTATCATTATCATTATCATCATTATCTTTATGATCATCATCATCATTATCATTATTATTATCATTATCATTATCATTATCGTCATCATCATCATCATCATCATCATTATCATTATCATCATCATCATTATCATCGTCATCGTCATCGTCATCGTCATCGTCATTATCATTATCATCATCATCATCATCATTATCATTATCATTATCATTATCATCATCATCATCATCATTATCATCATCATCATCATCATCATCATCATCATTATCGTCATCATCACCATCATCATCATCATCATCATCATCATCATCATCATCATTATCATTATCATCATCATCATCATTATTATCATCATCATCATCATCATAATCATCATCATCATCATTATCATTATCATTATCATTTTTATCATCATTATTATTATTATTATTATCATTATCATCATCATCATTATCATCATCATCATCATCATCATCATCATCATCATCATCATCATCATCATCCCCATCTTCATCCTCAACTTCTTTATCATCATCATTATTGAGTTCCCCTCTCATAACAGATGTTTTTTAACGCTCCCTATACTCACTCTTGCATTTTCACTTCTTTTGTTGATCAGGATTATTTAGTTTTCTTGCCAGAGGAATACTACGGAGGTACCATCTTGAAAACGGAACGGGTGGACCCGTGTGTCGCCGACAGCCCGAAAGACAAGATTTGCGATCGCTACAGCTATCCAGAGATATCCGAGGCCGTGAAACACGAAGCGGAGCACGGCTACTTCTCCAAAAAGGCTTGGCACAGTGACAAAAAACTGGGCCTAAAATATTACAGAAACAACAACGTGCTGAAACAAATGGGAGCGAACGGCATGGTGCTAATGAACAAGGAACAGGTAGGTTTAGAATTTAAAGTGCCTATGAAACGAAAATTAAGTTTGTCTTCTTTGAAAGAACACTTAAAACTATAGAGTAACATGTTTTGCAGTTTCCTTGCTTCGTTGTTGAGATATTTCAGTTTGTTTGATATGCAAATTAAACATTTTGACGTCGTAGGTGCATAATGAGCTGTCGGAGAAGGTTAGATATCTTTTCTATTATCAAACCAAATCAATTTGAACGAAGCGTGTGGGTGTGTTTCGCCCACAACATTAAACATGTAGATCTTCAAGTGATTATTATATTTGATAATAGCAAAGATATATAACTTTTTCGATAACTCATTATGCACGTGTGACGTATTACATATCAAACAAACTAAAATATCTCAAGAACGAAGCAAGGAAACGAAAAACTGCAAAATATATTACTCTACCATTTTAAGTGTTCTTTCAAATAAGACAAACTTAACTTTCGTTTTATAGGAACTTTAAGTCTTCAGTGAAATAAGACAGACGGCTTAATTTTCGTTCCATTGAGTGATACAGATAATCCTAGTTAGAATCTTACTAAAAATAAAGAATATATGATGGATCTTACCAAAGGAAACGAAAAACAGGCCCTAAATTGCATTTACTCTCATTTAACTCCTCTTCTTTCTCATTGCGTTATTTTCCCTAACTTTTATTCTAGAACCGATTTACCATGGATATGAATATTCCTCAAACTGGACGCTATGTCTTCGTTGTTCACTACTATCATCCCGGTAAAACCCAGGAGAAGATAGATCTGTACGTGCACCGTGAACATGGTGCTATACACATCATACCTTGCGTCTATCAGTTTGGCTGTCGACAGGTGGCCATGAAGGATGTTAAGGCTGTTAAAGTGTTCGACGTGGAGAAAGGACAAACACCGCTGAATCTATTTACTTCTGAAGATGCTAGTATTGCCATTGTAAGTCTGAAGTATATTCTTACTATACAGGGTGTCCCAAAAGAATGCCCCCCCCCCCCCATCCATTTATGAGGTGCACCTTCTTTAATTATGGTACAAGAAGTAAATTTTTATATCACGCCGAAACACCATCCCTCCTTCTTTGTTGTCAGAGCTAAGTAGTTATCTACTCGCTTCCTGTAGTCATTTAAAGAGGCAACATCAAAATTTCAACTTGTCCAAATTATGTATGCTACGTCAAGATTTGGAAATCTTCTCCTAAAGGCTTCCCTTGTCCTTGTTGGGCTTCTTGTTTCATGATAGCCATGAATGCTCTTTCCTCGGGAGTGAATTGTTGTCCAACCATCTAACGTTTCCGAGCGTTTTCGTATTGTTTCAAGTCATGAGCTGATTGTTCTCGATTCCTTTGAGAACAGTAAACAATACGAAAACGCTCGGAAACGTTACGGTGTGCACATTGCCTAAGACCTATGAGCGTTGTACAACGTGTCCATCTATCACACTTCATGTCACTTAAGGTCTTCATTAAGGTTTGCAGACTCATTTCGGTAAAGCGCTTTCAATTCGTCGAAGTTATGCTACAAGAATAAACTAGATATCGTTAGAAAGCTATTAATTTGTAGAATACAATGTTGTATTTGATTTTGCGATAAACACAAACCATTAATAGTTGTGAATTTTTAAATTAAAACCAGAGGGCTTCACTCCAGGTGACTTAACAACAAAGCGTTTCATTTTGTTCAAAAAAAAATTTTCGCAGTTCGATTCCGAGATAAGTTTCCAAATATGCAAACGCTACCACTTTGGAAGCACATATGACTACGAATTTACAACCTTAGCTCTCCATTCGAGCCTCAGTGTCATTACACCAAACTCGCAAATGTAAACAACTCATAATATTGTTTTAACTATATCTCACATGCAAGCGCTACCGCTTAAAGTGCCAATGCAGCGAAATTTCACCCCTGTTTTTTATGATTGCATTTGAAAGAACACTTAAAATGACAACGTAACATCTTTCGTAGAATTTCATTTTCTTGCTTCATTCTTGAGATATTCAGGTTTGTTTGATATGCAAATGTCATACATATGACATCACACTGCATAATGACTTTTTGAAATAGCATCAATTTTAGAATAGTCCAAATATTTTACACCCAGCTACACACGTTTAGTGATAGTATGGCTACATACATGCAAGTGCAAATTTTTATTAAGTACTTTCGATAAGCACTCTCAAAGAAAATCATACTTTTCTAAAAAGTCATTATGCAGTGTGATGCCATAAGTATGAGTGTATGACATTTGCAAATCAAACAAACCTGAATATCTCAAGAATGAAGCAAGGAAACGAAATTCTACGAAAGATGTTACGTTGTCATTTTAAGTGTTCTTTCAAATGCAATCATAAAAAAACTGCGGTGAAATTTCGCTGCATTGGCACTTTAAGAGGCACGTACGACTATGAATTTTCAACCTTAGCTCTCCATCTGAGCCTCAGTAGCTCAATGGTTAGAGCGTCTAACCGGTCATTAGAAGGTTGGGGTCTCAGAAATCTTTTCTGAGTAATTGAGCTTGACGAACGTCTACCAAACGTACCACACGTACGACTCATCATCATATCACTTGAACTACATCTCATATATGCAAACGCTGCCACTTTGGAAGCACATATGACTTTGAATTTACAACCTTAGCTCTCAATCCGAGCCTCAGTGTCATTACACCAAACTCGCAAATGGACCACATATAAACAACTTAACTATATCTCACATGCAAGCGCTACCACTAAAGAGGCACGTACGACTATGAATTTTCAACCTTAGCTCTCCATCTGAGCCTCAGTAGCTCAATGGTTAGAGCGTCTAACCGGTCATTAGAAGGTTGCATGTTCGATCCCTGTCAGGGATTCAGAAACATTTTCTGACTATTTGAGCTTGATGAACATCTACCAAACGTCTGTTACATTACACCAAACTCGCAAACACACCAATGACTCATCATCATATCACTTGAACTACATCTCATATATGCAAACGCTACCACTTTGGAAGCACATATGACTTTGAATTTACAACCTTAGCTCTCAATCCGAGCCTCAGTGTTGCTCAATGATTAGAGCATCCTTCTCTGTCTGGGCCTCAGAAACATTTTCTGAGTATTTGAGCTTGACGGACGTCTACCAAACGTCCGTTACATTACACCAAACTCGCAACTGGACCACATGTAAACAACACATAATATTGTAGCTCTCCATCAGTAAAGGTAAAGGTCTTTAATTAGAATACATCAAACGTGTATCTTTACAATCAAATTACTCCTAAGGATTTTTCAATTTGGCCGTGTCGAGGCATATCAAAGGCGCTTTAAGCAGCCGCCACTGATACGACATATTTCAGACCACGGATCCCAGATAAGCCCTAGGTGCTGATTTTACGGAGGGAGGAAAACCGGAGAACCCGGCGAAAAACCCTCGGAGCACAGGAGAGACCAACTAAACTCTACTCACATGAGTCCCAAGCTCGAGAACGGGGTTCCCAGACTGTCACCCATCCAAGTACTAACCCCGGTGGCTCAATGGTTAGAGCGTCTAACTGGTTATTGGAAGGTTGCAGGTTTGATTTCTATCTAGGGCTTAGAAACCTTTTCTCAGTATTCGAGCTTGACGAACGTCCACCAAACGTCTGTTACATTACACCAAGCTCACAAAAGCTATTTAACAAAACATTTTCTTTTACTTTATTTAGGATTATGTAACTGCCATTCCTTACAAACTCTGGCACGCGACGTACATAACACCTGCACTGGTATGTCGATGGCTAAATGGTACATGCATGCTGTCTGAATACGAAGAACCAACGACGTTTGAACGACGGCCACCGACGTCTCGAGGAAGCGAACTGTCTTCCGTTGGAGATGGAAGCAAAGTAAGTTTGTTCTTTTTGTACTCTTTGTCAACAACTAAGGATAAATGAGCACACTTTGACCATTGCACAGCATGTTGCACACTGCAAGGGTTCGTGCAACTTGTCTCGCAACGATTTTGACCATTGTACAGCATGTTACACACTGCAAGGGTTCGTGCAACTTGTCTCGCAACGATTTTGATCATTACACAGCATGTTACACACTGCAATGGTTCGTGTACCTTTTCTCACACGATCTTGACATTATACAGCATATTACACACTGCTATACTGCAATAGTTCGTGCAACTTGTCTCGTACGATTTTGACCATTGCACAGCATGTTACACACTGCAATGGTTTGTGCAACTTGTCTCGCACGATTTTGACCATTGTACAGCATATTACACACTGCAATACTGCAATGGTTCGTGCAACTTGTCTCGGAGCGATTTTGATTATTACACAGCATGTTACGCACTGCAATGGTTCGTGCAACATGTCTCGGAGCGATTTTGATTATTACACAGCATGTTACGCACTGCAAGGGTTCGTGCAACTTGTCTCGCAACGATCCCGACCATTACACAGCATGTTACACTGCAATGGTTCGTGCACCTTTTCCCACACGATTCCGACCATTGCACAGCATGTTACACACTGCAATGGTTTGTGCAACTTGTCTCGCACGATCTTGACCATTATACAGCATGTTACACACTGCTATACTGCAATAGTTCGTGCAACTTGTTTCGCAAGATTTTGACCATTGCACAGCATGTTACACACTGCAATGGTTTGTGCAACTTGTCTCGCACGATTTTGACAAGTCCTATTCATTTCCAACCACTGAACTCCATATAAGTGGAATACGGTTCCCTTATCTCACATCTTATATCTTGAACATCTTTGAACAGATTACGGTGGTCAAGTTCAGTCAATTGTTTAACAAACTTGCTGGAAATTTCTATCTCATTATCCAATACAAACAAACCGCCAACATATTAGTGACCGGTCAAGTATCTGTCACCACGTACTCCAAGAAGTCATATGGCGTGGCTCAGTTTAAGTACTGTCCCAACACCGAGTTCTGTCGAATTGTTATCCAACCGGATGGAAAAGGAACTGTCTTTACAATCCCGCAAGGAACGACGACTATTGAAATAAGGTTTCCGTTGAAAAAGAATGTGCAACTTGTAAGTACTGAGTTTTATGATTGTGATTGTGATTATGATTGTGACTATGATTGTGATTATGATTATGTTTATGATTGTGATGTTGATGGTGATGATGATTATGATTGTGATTGTGATTGTATTATGATTATGGTTATGATTATGATTGTGATTATGATTATGATTGTGACGATGATCATGATTAAAGTTATGATTATGATGGTGATGGTGATGATGATAATGATGTTGTTGATGATGATGATGATCATGATGATGGTGATGATGGTGATGATGATGATAGTGAAGATGATGATGGTGGTGGTGGTGTGATGATGATGGTGATCGTGATGATAATGATGATGATAGTGAAGATGATGATGATGAGGGTGATGAAGATGGTGATGATGAGGATGGTGATGATGATGGTGATGGTGATGGTGATGATGAGGATGATGAAGATGAAGATGGTGATGATGAGGATGATGATGATGATGGTGATGAAGATGGTGATGATGAGGATGATGATGATGGTGATGAAAATGAAGATGAAGATGGTGGTGATGATGATGATGATGCCTGATGGTGATGGTGATAGTGATGATAATAATTTTCTTTTATTACATTATTACCTTCGTCTCTTGCAGTCTTGGCTTTACATCATGCCTGCAAACAGCTACTCGGATAACATGTTATCCTTCACGCCCATTGACAACTCGAAAATGTTTGTCGACCAATGCAGCCGCAACAACTTCTACGTCAAGCGGGCGGACAAAGGTTTCTGTCTGAGAAGCACATTTGCCTTGTCGACGGACTTCAACAACGGTGCGCTACCATGCCGTTGTAGTATTTACGGCGCCCGCAGTAGATACTGTAGCAAAGTGTATGGTCAGTGTATCTGTCGAAGACCAAATATCATCGGTCGCCAATGTACTCAATGTGCTTCGGGATACTATGGATTTCCATTCTGTCGTCGTAAGTACTATTTTGATACATAAGCGGGCAAAGACGCGCTCTCTTAAAGTGCCTATCTTACTTTTGGGGATTTCACATATTTGTAATCTTTGGGTTCGCTTGAGCAAAATTGCAATATATCTTGTCCTTCCAAAATTTTATCTTCATGGACTTTTTCGCTGTTAAAGTTGGTAGACGAAAATTAAGTTTGTCTTACTTGAAAGAACTCTTAAAATATTAGAGTAACATCTTTTGCAGATTTTCGTTTCCTTGCTTCGTTGTTAAGATATTTCAGTTTGTTTGATATGTAAATTTGACTTATAAGATAACTTTACGTCACAGTTTGCATAATAACTTATCGCAAAGTGTTCTATATCTTTGTTATTATCGAACAAAAGTACTTGGCAAATTAGGAACCATGTGCGAGTGTTTCTCCTACAACAGAGTCTGTACATTTTAAGTGTTTCTGTTTGACAATAACAAAGATATATAATCTTTTTTGCGATAAGTCATTATGCAAAGAGTGACGTAAAGTTATCTTCTAAGTTAAATTTACATATCAAACGTCACTTTCAGCAAATATTTACCAAACTTGACAGCGAAAAAGTCTATGAAGATAGAATTGTGAAAGATATATTGCAAACAAGATATATTGCAATTTTGTTCAGGGGAACCCAAAAGTTACGAATGTGTAAAATCCCCACAAGTGAGAGGCTGTTTTTCATTCAATGATTTTTGTCGTGCAATCGAC
>JAWNZC010000248.1:315000-447500 GCA_035771165.1 Paragorgia papillata | reverse complement strand
AAGTTAGATATACTGCCGAAACAGGGAACGTTTCGAGCGAAGGCCCTTCGTCAGAGAGAAATGTGAAAAAAGTTTCAATACATTTCATGTTTTTCTAAATATTTTGAAAGATTTCATGGGGGCATCTTGTCATGAGGGTCTCGTCGCAGTACTAGATGTCCCGGGGGCATTCTGGAGGGGGGTGGGGCATCTAGTCCTGTTACACCGGCTTGATTAAGACGCGTCTTAGCTAAGTTGCTCATCCCTAAGGATACGTTTGACATACCCCGACTCTTACCCTTCTGTGACAGAGTACAGATGAACATAATTTTGTCAAATGACTAGGAGTGGTACAGGGGTCACTGGCATTGATCTCAACATAACATGATGAGTGAAATTTCTCGATATTAAAGAAACTAGATTTCAGTTTCGAGGTATCAACTATAAGCACTATCATACCAACCATATAGTTAATAGAACATATACATGGTTTGGAAACTCGTCCAAAATTATTGTTCTATGTTTTTGTTCAAGCTTATGGAAATTTGTGCAATTTCGCGGTATTGTATTCTCTGTATAATGAAGCAGTCATCCAATAGCAACGCTCGGGTTTAATTAGTGAGTTACTTCATCGTCACGTGTTGTGGTGCTTCATCGTCACGTGTCCATAGAATTTACTTCCATATGAGGAACTCCATTGTCAGTTCAACATGACCATGCTTCATGTTGAAAGACAATAGAGCTTCCAAACCATGTATATGTTCTATTAACTATGTTCCAACTGCTCCCAACCTGACAATGTAGCTCAGTCGGTAGAGCATCAGACTAGTAAAGCGAACAGTAGAGTAGAGTTTTTCAAATACTCACCCGGTATGATTCATGACTCGAAGTACCTAATATTATTTATACTGTAAATATTATTAGGTACACTGTAAATTCAAAAGAGTCGTTTTCACCCCCAAGGAGTCATTTCAGCTCTTTTAATCTAGGGGTCGTTTCGACTATTTCAAGGAGTCCAGTTCAAGGATTTGTACTCCAAGAGTTGTTTTGTATCGTTACTCGTTACTTGTATCGTTATTGGTGGCACACTGCTCTCAGCAGTTATCTGATTAAAATTTCATCTTGGCCGCACGTGAGAAGAGTGCTTCCAGTTTGACTCTACCAAACATCGCAGGTTTCCTCCGGGTACTCCGGTTTCCTCCTGTAGAAACACTGGACCAATGAGGGATGGCCCTTACTGGACCTCTAGGGAGAACAGTTAGCTATTAACTGATAGAGCTTTCCAGTATAAATAAGATTAGTTTACTCTTCGATAGAGTCGATTCACCAAAAGAGTCGTAGTACTTTCAGAATGATTTTGTAACATCTTTTCTTGTCTTACTAAAGGTTGTGAATGTGACTACGGAGGCTCGTGGGATAATACGTGTAACAAGAAAAATGGTCAGTGCTCTTGCAGACGAAATGTAGAAGGCAAACAATGCACAAGGTGCGTGTAATGTACAATATGTGAAATGCATCATGTAAACTTAAATCAAGTTTAATCAGGTGTTACATTTAACTTAAGGTGGCTCCATACAGTTTCTAGAAAAATGGAAAATACAAGTTTGAGAGTCCAAGACACGTGCATAAACAATTCGGGAAAAGAATAAAACTAAATGTTATGCATAGTTAAACATTCTGACAATCAAAAACTGTTACCAAATAAATAGCAACAGTTGTTGCTATGGCAACAATGATGTTTCAAAATGGCTGCCAATTACCCTTCAAACTAATTGAATTCGAAAACAACTTTGGTGACCCCCAATTCTTTTTTCATTAAACCTTTTCTTGCAGTATGAGTAATCAATAGGCCGATTTAAAAAAAATTCTGTAGAACGAATAATTTGTTTTTCGGAAAAATCATGTTTGTTAATTTTTTAAAAATTTGGATCTACAGAATTTTTTTAAAATTGGCCTATTACTATACTTCAAGAAAAGTTTTAATGAAATAAAAAGGGGGTCACCAAAGTTTTTTTCGAATTAAATTAGTTTGAAGGGTAATTGGCAGTCATTTTGAAACGTCATTGTTGCCATAGCAATAACTGTTGCTATTTATTTGGTAACAGTTTTTGATTGTCAGAATGTTAACTATGCATAACATTTATTTTTATTCTTTTTCCGAATTGTTTAAACACGTGTTTTGGACTCTCAAACTTGTATTTTCCCAACCTCGTCCCCAGGGCCATTTGAGGGGGCTGTGCCAAGATGGCGGCCAAGAACAAATGGCCCTGGCACAGGCTGAGCTATCACCACATCTGATTGGTCGAGATAACATTGGATGTTTTAGGTATTCTGATTGATGGAAACAAGGCGGGCGGCAGGCTAACTCGCGGGCATTTGTTTTTGGGCTGAAATTATATTAAATAAGTGATACCAGAATTGCCGGCTGTTAAAAACAACTTCAAAATGAATGAAAATGTGAGGAAAGCTGGCGAAACACCCGTAAAAACGTCGGAAGAATATGTAATGATGGGTCGTGTCGTCTCTTGTCGTCTCTGTGCCCTGGCTGCCATACAACGAAGTCCATGGGACGGCAGAGTGAGAGTGTTTTCTAAATCGGGCGAACGAAAGACTTGGTGAATAAAGTCAAAAAGTATTTTGGCTGCGAAGGGAAAGTACACCACAGGGCAGAATTTACGTGTTTGGCCATTGAGAAGCAGGCTTTTTTCAAACAGGAATTCTCGACTAAACGAAGCCTAAATGTTTTTCAAAACGCTGAATTGAATCCATCGAAAACTCACGAAAACAAGGCGGCCCGGCCAGACCACGGCAATCCAGTTTCTTGCGAATTTGGTACAACGGTGAAGCAAATGATAAATAATAAGCATTTACAGATATTTATTAAAAGTGTATTTATTTTAATAACTCGACAATGTATTTGGAAATGAATGTTTTGATTGTTTTCAGTTTGGGTCAGTCAAGCTGAACTATAAAATATTCAGAAAAAAATTAGCCTGACTAGGCGCGATAAACTTAGTGAAGACTGGGTCCGAGTCAAAAATGAGTCAAAATTTGACTCATTTTTTTGCAGCCTGTGCCGAGTTATGCGAATTAGAACAATCAGAACTTCACGCACGCTGATTGGATGCATTCTGAATTTAGCAATTCAAATAAAACACAAACGTATTATAAGACAGCTCTTTACAGATATCCCATCCATCACATTGTACTTTCAAAAAGCTCTATATTTTAGTATATAAATCAATAATTACAGATGGCAACCCCCCTCACCTTCAAAGTATGCACTATCCGATACGATTTGGCATGGTTGCCTGCTTGTAACAAAAAATGCCATCAAAAGTAATATTTTGAAGCCTTGGCCGGCAGTCTATGGATAATAGACGACTTTCATAAAGGCCTTCACTTTAAATATTCTTTTATGTGCATCTAAATGAACCTTTCTGGCCTCGTTATGAAGCAAACATTCTTCTGAATTGCAGACACACAAACGAGGCTAGAAAAAGGTTATTGAGATGCACATAAACAAATATTCAAATTAGTCGCTATTATGAAAGTGGTCTATTAATCTCATCTCTAGCTGTAGAAAAAGCTCATTTCAATTGTCCTCACAAAGGTTTTGTCTTTCTTCAGGGTCAAGTCTGGTGGCTTTTACGCCAAATCGCTACATCACGTGCGTGCTGAGTTCGAGAATGGTACGACGAGTCGAGGCCACGCGGTGACTGTGCGTTACTCGCAACAAGAATTTCCTGGATTTTCCGGTCGCGGTTATGTCCCAGCTACGCAACCAGATGGAACGGTAAAACTTTGTTCATCTTGAAAGTGCCTATGAAACGAAAATTAAGTTTGTCTTATTTAAAAGAACACTTAAAATGATAGAGTAACATATTTTGCAGTTTTTCGTTTCCTTGCTTCGTTCTTTAGATATTTCAGTTTGTTTAATAACATGTATTTATACCGCGCAAATTCAACTTTAAGGTTTTCAAATGCGCCTTACAATAATTTTTGACATGGCCAAGTCGAAGGCATATTAAAGGCGCTCAGGCAGCCGCCATACGACACATATCGGCCCACGAATTACAGCTAAGACCTAGGTGTTGGTTTTGCGGAGGGAGGAAAACCGGAGAACCCGGCGAAAAACCCTCGGAGCACAGGAGAGACCAACTAAACTCTACTCGCATGAGTCTCAAGCTCGAGAACGGGGCTGTTCCCAGACGTTCACCCATCCAAGTACTAACCCCGTCTAACCGGGCTTAACTATTGGTGAGAGGCAGCGCCCTAACAGCACACGCCATCCGTGCTTTTGATGTAAATGTCACATGTTGCGACGTCATACGTGCATAATGAGTTAAATATAATCACTTGAAAATCTACATGTTTAGTGTTCTGAGCGAAACACACGCACATGCTTCCCTCGAATTATTTTGGTTTAATAATAGCAAAGATATATAACTTTTTTCAATAACTCATTATGCACATGTGACGTTAAAATGTTTAATTTGCATATCAAACAAACTGAAATATCTCAACAACGAAGCAAGGAAACTGCAAAACATGTTACTCTATAGTTTTAAGTGTTCTTTCAAAGAAGACAAACTTAATTTTCGTTTCATAGGCACTTTAAATTCTAAACCTACCTGTTCCTTGTTCATTAGCACCATGCCGTTCGCTCCCATTTGTTTCAGCACGTTGTTGTTTCTGTAATATTTCAGGCCCAGTTTTTTGTCACTGTGCCAAGCCTTTTTGGAGAAGTAGCCGTGCTCCGCTTCGTGTTTCACGGCCTCGGATATCTCGGGGTAGCTGTAGCGGTCGCAAATCTTGTCTTTCGGGCTGTCGGCGACACACGGGTCCACCCGTTCCGTTTTCAAGATGGTACCTCCGTAGTATTCCTCTGGCAAGAAAACTAAATAATCCTGATCAACAAATTTTCATAGGCACTTTAACAATTAAAGGGTATTGGCAATAAAAATTAAGTTTGTCTCATTTGAAAGAACTCGTCAAATGGTATAAGAAGACCTTTTACAATTTTTCCGTATCTGTTTTGGTTTTGGAAATATTTCGACCAAAGACAGCGTGCTGTCCGCCATCTTGGAATTATTTTCGATATGCATGTGACATTTTAAATTGACCCACAACATTTAAAAAGCCTTCTGTGGAAATTTGGTCACCCACGGAGTAGTTTCATCAGGTTTACCCATTGAACTAAAAATAACTGGAACGCTACGTTTAACCGGAAGTTTGAAGCCAAATTATGCAAGTCGTACCCAGCCTTTCCACGAAAAAAACAAACACGGCCAAAACAAAAACATCGATCGCCAGACGGGTCAAAACTCACAAAAAAACTCATTTTACGAAGATGTAAAATAGTTTTGTTTTTACATTAAAGTTTGTAAAACATTCTTGATGATAATAGCTTGCTTTTATCGACTTTTTGTAAGGAAATGATTAATAAAACTGCTCTTTTTTTGGCCAAAAACGCACTGCTAGGAGTGCGATATATTTAGGCCGAGTTTGCATGGCAGATTTTTGTGAGTTTTTTTCACTTAGCGATGGGAATGAAATAAATGAACACTTCTACCATGAAGATAGTCTTTTAAGTCTGTTTTTTCCGACATCGGTCTTTCACACAATCGAATATTGCGAACATGTGTTCAAGGCAATGGTCTGCGGAAAAGACGGCAAACAAATAACCAAGGAAACCAACTTGAAAAAGAAGATGATCGTCGAAGTCTGTCGTCACTTCATGCTCGACACCACAGTCGATTTGTTCGCGGATCATGAAGACGGTGACAATGAAATCTTGGTTGAGGATGATCACAAGACGAAGCTCATCAAATGGACGGCGGACAAGTACTTCACGCTTCGGCTGTTTACCTTCGGCAAGAAATACAATAAAGAAATTGTCAACGGTGGCAAACAAAGCGATCGCCACAGGCTCAATAAACTAATTTTATTTAACAATGAATGACTTCGTTAAATTAATTTTATGTTCAAATAAAGAAACGTTTCAACTTACTTGTTATGTTAGATCATTTCTTCTGAAATGTGTTGCGATGTACTGTTTGTTTTACACCATTCGGCTACTTGATTGTTTAGAATCTTGCTCCGCTCTGTTGTAGCTAAATATTTTGTAGTTCGAACATGAAAATACACTTTAAAACCATAAAATAAAAGGCCCGTTTCCCTTTCGATTCGCATCTTGCCATGAAAACGTTCAAAACGGCATGCTTCGATCGCCCCCTGCATTGTCTCGCGAGTAAATCGCGCAGTAGAAACACGCGTGTCTGGGAGTCAAAACTCGCGTGTCTGGGAGTCAAATTTTGGCTTCAAGATTTGTATGCGCAGTTTACTGAACGTAGCGTTCCAGTTATTTTTAGTTCAATGGGTTTACCCTGCTTGTGACGTCACCAATTTCCTAGTTAATTAGACCCAATATTACAACAAGATGGCGGACAGCACGCTGCCTTTGGTCGAAATATTTCCAAAACCAAAACAGATACGGAAAAATTGTATAAGGTCTTCTTATGCCATTTGACGAGTTCTTTCAAATTAGACAAACTTTAATTTGTATTGCCAATACCCTTTAAACAAGACGCCTGGGTCAGGCGTTCACTCGGGATACTTGCAAAGTGCTTGGGTAAAAGACACTGATTGTAGTGTTATTGCAGCAATCATAAAGTCGAAGCCTGAATGGAAAGCTTCTCTCCTCCGCAGAGGCTCTATACCGCGCGAGCAAAGGTGGGAGTGGGCCGAGGAAGATCGGATCGAAGGCTGAATGTTGTGCATTCTCGTGCATTCATTTGAGATTAAGACAATTATCAGCCATATCTGATCACTGTTAAACTACAAAGTCAGTCCGTCTATTTCGAAATCTACCAACAACGTGCAAGAACACCTTGATCAAAAGGCAAAGCTGTTCAACTTTTTGTCCGGCCTCACTCAGTCCACTCAGTCACACGACTAACAACACACCGGAAGCATGAATAATAGCGGAAGTAAAAACTGCAAAATCGTGACACCCCTCCCCCCCTTCCCCCCAAAAAAAAACCCCGAGCCGAAACCTAGACTCGGTCTATCACACGTAGCCCGAGTATTTATGAGCTCGAAATTTCAATGAGAGAATAGCCGACGAGAGCGGAATTCGAGTCAACTATCATCTCATAGAAATTGAGAGCATCCGCAAATTTCCGTATTCAGATAAAATTCGTCGCTCACGTCACTCACAACCTATTTTAAACAAACTTATTTAAACATTTTATAGAGTTCATTTGACGTTATTGTGGCCATCCCACGACCAACTAAATATCGGCTACTCATTCGCTACGTTCTCGACGACTCCTGGGCAAAGTTTAGTCAAGTAACGATATCTCCAACAGAAGAAGTCGGTACGAAAAATGTTCCACGAGTAGGCATACATCGAGAAGTACACTAGTTGGCTGACGTGGTAGTTGGTTGGCCGGTTGGCCAGTTGGTTGGTTGGTTGGTTGGTTGGTTGGTTGGTTGGTTGGTTGGTTGGTTGGCTGGTTGGCTGGTTGGTTGATTGGTTGGTTGGTTGGTTGGTTGGTTGGCTTGCTGGTTGGTTGGTTGGTTGGTTGGTTGGTTGGTTGGTTGGTTGGTTGGTTGGTTGGTTGATTGATTGGTTGGTTGGTTGGTTGGTGGGTGGGTGGGTGGGTGGGTGGGTGGTTGGTTGATTGATTGGTTGGTTGGTTGATTGGTTGGTTGGTTGGTGGGTGGGTGGTTGGTTGGTTGGTTGGTGGTTGGTTGGTTGGTTGATGGTTGGTTGGTTGGTTGATTGGTGGTGGTGGTTGGTGGATTGGTTGGTTGGTTGATGGTTGGTTGGTTGGTTGATTGGTTGGTTAGTGGATTGGTTGGTTGGTTGGTTGGTTGGTGGATTGGTTGGTTGGTTGGTTGGTGGATTGGTTGGTTGGTTTGCGTCCGTTAATATTAAATCATTTTCAATTCTCTAGATCCTCTTCCCCAAGGTTACGAAAGCGTGCAAGTCGTGTCATATGAGTTTAAACCAACCGCTACTCGTAGCCAGACTTACGCCAAGTTTTTAAAGGTGTCGAAGAACGGCAAGGAGGCCGAGTTTTTCTTAAGCCGAGGAAAATGGAGAATTTCTTTACATGCGGAAGTATCTAAACTACTCTTGGTGTGTATTTTACACTCTCCTTTTATATAGTTAGATATAGATTTCTGAGTTCCCAAGCGGGAATCGAAGTGCTTTTATGAAGGATTTAAAGTGGTTCTCTAATGAAAATATTGTTGGTAATATTTCTTCATTATCCTAAAATATTATGGTACTTGATAATTGTGCAAAGTTTCATTTCGAAATTCCCCAAAACAAAGTTGTATTTTACGTGCGAAGTTTGTATTTTGGAGCGCCGCCATTATTAAATTGGTTGTGTTTGAGAAGAATGCGTTGAGGGGAGCTTATGACGTCATAGACTCAACAAAAACTAAAGATCATTGTTGTCAACAAAAGGGTCATTGTTGTTATTGAGGCTATGACGTCATAAGCTTCCTCGACTCATTCTTCTCAAGCTCGGCCACTTTAATGGCGGCGCTCCAAAATACAAACTTTACACGTAAAATATCACCTTTTCTTCAAAGAATTTTGAAATTAAACTTTGCACGATTACGAACTACCATAACATCTTTACGATAATGGAAAAACATTGCCAACAATATTTTTTATCAAAGAACCACTTTAAGAAGACGAAATCGAAAGTTAGCCAAAATAGCTACAAATTGGGAAAACAACATCGTGGTTTACTGGCAGCTTTTTTTTTTAAACGAGTTCAGCGACCCCAATTTTTTTTTGTTATTTTACTATGAACATATCGTACTATATTTTGCATTTTGAAAACGCAAGCGGTAATTGGTTAAAAGCCGTGTTCTATTTAACGAATAGATTCCATTTTGCCGTTGTCTGTTCAGTTATAGATGCACAGATAACGTCCCAACGTGGTAAGAACAAAAAAGTGGCCCACGAGACGCAGTCGAGTGGTCACTGATGTTCTTACCGAGGTGACTAATTGTTTTAGTAAAATTTCAGGCCTGTGAAGAATAACTAAGAACGTCTTTAACTGTCGTAGTTTTATCATATGAATTCAACCCTGCAAAGTTTTCTTCACGCTTTGACAGCTGTCTAAGCCTTCAATTCCACATACGATTAAAACTGACCCAAAATTCAAATAATTTTATGACTAAACACTTTCTCACCTTCAAATAGTTCCAACTTTGAGCTTTTCTGTGTATACATGCAGTCTCTAGTTTTTTTTAACGATTTGTGAACAAAAACATAGAACAATCACTTTGGACGAGTTTCCAAACCATGTATGTGTTCTATTAACTATAGTTTAAAAGAATAGTATTTTGAAAAATAATTACTGTACACCATTGATTAGACACCATCCGTCAAAATGATGATTCCGACAATTTCCGACAACAATTTCTAGTATAGTTTACCTCGCGCGAAGTAACGGGAAATTCAATAGTTACTTCTGAAATTTTACTAAAACCGTATAGAAACACGGAAAATGTTTTCTATTTCTTGATGAATACTGGAGAATTTCAGCAACTTTTCACTTTTGGACCCGTTGACCCGGCCAGCCCGCGCCCTATATAAATTGTATGTTTTTTCAACGTTTCGATTACATGGCAAGCCGGCTAGCCCGGTTTGCCGGGAAGAAAATGTCCATGTAATCGTTTCGTCCCGGCAAACCCGGGTTGAAAAACTGTTGAACTCGCTTCGATACTCCTTCGTTTACTTGACTGTGTGAATAAATAGTGCTGAAAGGAACTGAAATAGAACATCAAAACGTTGTTCGTGTCAGTGTTTCGTGATTATAGCGAAGACTTAATAAATTAATTAGTCTTTGTGAAAACGCTTTCGTGGGTTGGCTGTTAGACTATAACAATCTTTTTATTAACGATGGGCTTACAAAAAAAATAAGAGACTAATTACATGTATATAGTTACCCTGCGAGCAGAGCCTTCTTTTCCTTATTTCTTCGCTGAGAGAGAGGAAGAAAAGTAGGCTCTGCTGTATTCGTGACTGGGTTACATTGCGCATGCATGTCAGTTGCTTGGTTACAATCTCGAACCCAGTCCCAATCAGAGCAGAAAACAAAACGAGAACCGGTTAAACGGGTCTTAAACGGGTTACTTCGTCCTAAATCTTGGACGAAGCCAAACACGAATACAGCAGAGCCTACTTTTCTTCCTCTCTCTCAGCGAAAAAATAAGGGAATGAAGGCTCTGCTCGCAGGGTAGTATATAGTGTAAAACTGAAGTAAAACTACCGTAACTTTGCCCTTATTTACTTGATAATTGCGAATTTCGGCCTGAAATCATCCACGTCAATTCAAACTCATCCAGGCTAGCCCACTCCATGTAATCGTTTCCTAAACTCAGCCCGGTCCACGTAATCACCCCCCTTAATATATATTCTTATAGGACTACCTGGTGATGATCCCGGAAGAATACTACAAAGCAACGCATCTTCGCAAACGAGTACAGACACCTTGTTTGGTTGACTCGTCATCTGACGAGTTCTGTGTCGATTATAAGTATTTGAAGATCACGAATGCGTACGCCGATACAATACTAACTAAGCTTGGGCAGTTTGTTGGACCCAGGACCCTACTTCCCTACTCGCCGTTTGATGGCGTCGTCCTGACTAATGTAGTAAGTAAGAGAAGAGAATGAGACCGAGAGAGAAACTCGAATGACGTCATACTATTGTTTGTTTTACTTTTTACCCAACAGGCCTCGCTTGGATGTCAAGTCAAAAATAACACCAAAACGAGGCTTGGTGGTAATATGGATATTTGCACGCATGTACATTAGCACGTATGGACACTGGCACGCATCATGGACATTAGCCTGGTTCCCTGGCCCAATTTCAAAAGAAATAAGGGCCAGGTAACCACTAATCTCATTCTCGCGTCATCAGGGCTAAATCCACTTATGACGATTGCAGGTTTACTCATAGCCACTAAAAACGCTACAATAGGAAAGCAGAAGTCTTTAGCGGTTACCTGGCCCATATTCTTTGATTGGGCCAGGGTACCAGGCTACATGGACATTAGCACGCATCGACTCTTGCACGCATGTAGATTAGCACGCATGTACACTTGCACGCGTGTACACTTGCACGCATGTACATTGGCACGCACGTACACTTGCACGCATGGACACTGTTACACATGGACACTGTTACACATGGACACTGTTACACATGTGCACTTACACGCATGTACATTAGCACGCATGCACATTAGCTCGCATGTAGACTAGCACGCGTGTACACTTGTACGCATGTAGATTAGCAGGCGTGTACAATTGCACGCATGTAGATTAGCAGGCGTGTACAATTGCACGCATGTAGATTAGCAGGCGTGTACAATTGCACGCTTGTGCGCGTGCACGCATGTAAACTTGTAAATGTGTACACTAGCACACCTGCATGCTTATACTCGTACACTGATTACTTGTATCACTTCACTTATCAACATCAATTATCATTCTAGAATCAGTTGTACCTGCCGCTTCCAGTCAAAAAGCAGGATTATTATGTCTTGATGTTCACCTATTACCAGGAGACAAAGAGCGTCAATGATCTAATTGTCGGTGTGACGTCAGGATTTAATCAAGCCATTGTGCGGGTGCGCACTTATTATTGCAAGTAAGTCAATAGTTAGGTCAAGTCGTATCCAGGGGCATTTGTAGGGAACTGGGCCAAGATGGCGAATAAAAACAAAATGGCGGGAACAAATGGCCCTGGTGGAGGCTAGGCATCTCAGCCTCTGATTGGTCAAGAGCTTATTGCATAAATTAGATGGTTTGATTTTGTATTTTTTTTAAAAATTGTATTTTGGCTTTGTCAGGTTAGTCTTGTCCACGGCGCGGGAAATTATATTTTAAACCATGCAATAATTAGGTGTAATTACTGTGTAAAGGACTGAGTTCTAGTTGAAAATATACTGCGCATTTTGAGCTAGCCTCCACCAGGGTAATTTGTTCCCGCCATTTTGTTTTTATTCGCCATCTTGGCCCAGTTCCCTACAAATGGGTACGAGGTTGGGTCTTGACTTGTTTTATTAATTACTATACTCTGGCTAACGCCAGACGATTTTACTCGTCAAGGGAAGAAGCCTAAACAAATCTATCTATCTATCTATCTATCTATCTATCTATCTATCTATCTATCTATCTATCTATCTATCTATCTATCTATCTATCTATCTATCTATCTATCTGTCTGTCTGTCTGTCTGTCTGTCTGTCTGTCTGTCTGTCTGTCTGTCTGTCTGTCTGTCTGTCTGTCTGTCTGTCTGTCTGTCTGTCTGTCTGTCTGTCTGTCTGTCTGTCTGTCCGTCCGTCCGTCCGTCCGTCCGTCTGTCTGTCTGTCTGTCTGTCTGTCTATCTATCTAACAATGATTAGCCCCCCCCTCCCCAGTCCTTTATCCTTTATGTTTTACCGACCGGGAGCTCGCTATGCGCCAAGTAACGCGACTGGCCTCCATATCAAAAAAGACCCTAACAGTGACATTTTTCATTAGAATCAATTTTATGTTGCAGATATACGTTTGGATGTCGCCAAGTGACCATTGATGATGATAACAAAGTGAAGTCATTTTTACTTTTCCCTAATGCGAAGAATTACTTGAGTGTTGGAGCTCAAACTACTATCGCTTTGGTAAGATCCATCATATATTCTTTATTGTTAGTAAGATTCTAACTAGGATTATCTGTATCACTCAATGGAACGAAAATTAAGTCTGTCTTATTTGAAAGAACACTTAAAATGGTAGAGTAACATCTTTTGCAGTTTTTCGTTTCCTTGCTTAATTCTTGAGATATTTTAGTTTGTTTGATATGCAAATTAAACACTTTGACGTCACACGTGTATAATGAGTTATCGAAAAAGTTATATATCTTTGCTATTATCAAATACAATAATCACTTGAAGATCTACATGTTTAGTGTTGTGGGCGAAACACATCCACATGCTTCCTTCGAATTAATTTGGTTTGATAATAGAAAAGATACTAACCTTCTCCGATAGCTCATTATACACCTATACGACTTCAAAATGTTTAATTTGCATATCAAACAAACTAAAATATCTCAACAACGAAGCAAGGAAACCAGAAACTGCAAAAGATGTTACTCTATAATTTTAAGTGTTCTTTCGAATAAGACAAACTTAATTTTCGTTTCGTAGGCACTTTAAAATGACAAAGTAACATCTTTTGCAGTTTGTCGTTTCCTTGCTTCGTTGTTGAAATATTTCAGTTCGTTTGATGTAATATATCAAACACGAGTTTGAGTGTTTCATCAAGGATTCGAAACACGAGAAAACAAATGAAAACCGAGGGCGGTAGCCCCGAGGTTTTTATTGTTTTCGAGTGTTTGGAGCGGTCCCCTGATGAAACACGATAAACGAGTGTTTGATCTTGCTTCTCAAACGAGTATTTGCATTTCGCTTTGCGGTGTTTTCTCCATTGGTTTTCAATATGCAGATTAAGAAATGTGATCCAGTTCACTAGAAAGTTTCCTACAGGTTTTCATTGGGTATCAAGATGGATTGGCTTGGCATGGATTGGCTACGATAATTCATGAATTATTAATCAGTTTGAGAAATACAAATTATACATTTGATAAAACACCATACTGCGAGTGTTTTAAATAGCTTCAAAAACAACCAAGTAAGGAAGTTCATTGGCGTAGTAATTTTGAGAAACAACGTTGTCTAAGCCGAGTTAATCAAAGCTCAAATTTACGTAAATCAAGAGGATTTTTTATCAGATATAAAACCACGGACATGGTACTATTTTTTGTGTCTTTTCCTCATGAATTATAGCGCCAATTTATATTAACTAGATAAATTGGGATTAATGAGAAGCTACATCTTAATACTCTCACGCAATAGCGCAGTTATGACATTTTCTGCGTTATGTCACTTTTATTGCTCTTAGCAATTTGGCAAAAACAAGGTATGAAAAAAGAAGCGCATGCACAAGTTATCTAATACGATTTAATCAAACCGGACATCCCAAGCTTATAAGCACTAAAACATGTCAAAAAAACAAGATAGCTCACTCTGGTTCTGATCGCCTTCCTCAAAACATCTAGTCGAAGTTACCCTCTGTACAATAACCTCCCATTCAAAGACTGCCTCGTACAAATCGTCAATCTCTACGTAGTCCATTTTTAGTGTTTACTGAATGCCACAACCATCATCCTTCGACTAAAAGGCTCTAGGACTAGGAACAAAGGCCCATCACGGAATTGAAAGCTATTTGTAAGTATGTTCCTTGCTTTCCCGTCCCAACATGTACTTTTTGTCTTTATACCGCTTGAGGTTTTGGAACTTCTCTTCTTACTAGAACTCGAAAGAAAATATCCTACTGCGGTCGAATGACCCGGCTCGGTTAATACTTGCCAGTCGACAGAAACTCGGTCAGTCGATCACAAATATATGCATGCAAACTGAAAAATATATACATATATGTATCAGGCGATCATACAACTGTTTTGAAATCCTTAATATATACTTTAATAGTTCTCGACGAATATGTTATTCTCCGACGCTGAACAATTGACTGACCGTCATTTTATTATCGAGTATCAATTTAACCACGCGCCCAGCTACAACGAAGCAAATAGAACCAGACTGAAAAACTGTTCCCCACAATTTAATAGTGTCCAGCAGTCAAAACTCAACTTTAACTCGTTATGATCATGTTGCCGCTACCACGATATACCTTCTACAAACCCAACGAAGGAAATATCACTTATATCACTTTCGAAGACGATCCTCAGTCTCGCCATTGAAAATTACGAAAAATTACGCACTTGAATCCGCCAGCACACATTCTTCCAATCAACAAAAACCTAGTAGCTTCAGTTATCTATAAGAGACATACGGTAATGTGGACTGCCGTCTGTTGTTTGACATCGAGTTCGGCGTTCAGGCATGATACGGATAGGTACCGTACCGCTTTAAAACTAACAAAAAAATAAATAAATAACAACGATTTTTCCCGCGTGCGCCTTCTATATAATACTTATACCTTGGCGATTTATGACAATGTATATTGTTGAAGAAAATATACAACATGTTTCAGCCCACGCATATTGGTGTCTCTACTTGATCACTAGTCACACTAGCTAGCGCACTGAAAACTCTGAAAGCGCAATATGTTAACAGACATAGTCCAAACAGACACGGTTCTAGCGCCGGTATGACCATGGCCTGTCATAAAAACCTGTATATCTTCCAAATATTTTAGCCTATAGTCATTGCAGTAGTCCAAGCCTATTAGTTTCTTTCTGTTCTACAGTTCTTATGATCTGTGATAGCAAAACCCTTCTACTGTTTCTTTGCGTGTTTTTCTTTTGTTTTGCTCTGCTTTGCTTGTTCTTTTTGTTTCTATACCAATATTAGATGAAAGTGTTGGTAAACCACAGAACCAAAACCAATGAAAGCCTAGACGGAAAGCATGGCGAACGACACTCAGATTGGTACAATTATCCAACTTCCTGTATGTCAGTTGGATACCTTCCGTTTAATTAGTTCATAACCGCAATTGACGCAAAACACACGGCGTTTTTTTTTCAGTCTCGCAATAGCGTATTCTATTTTCCTCCCTGCATCGTCGATTCCCTTCCGACCTCAATTGCCAGCTCCAGGCAGTACTCAAACTCCAATTATGTACAAATTAAAAGTCCAGTAATCAGTCCAACACTCGAATCAAAATTCCTCCCCCCGATGCCAGATACATCCTATATATATATATAGGCTGGCGTTGTTTCGCACGATATCGACACTCGGCACAAAATTTGTAACATAACTGCTTTGTGGAGAAGCTGCTGGTTTCGTCTTGGCTCCACCCAACTTTTTCCTGTCATTGGCTTTTCCCACAGGGTTTTTACAAGCGTCAGGTTTTTTTCTGGCCTCCCTGACATTCCAGCATGTAAGCATCGAGTGTCGGTATTTGCCTAACAGCGCCACGTTTTCCAAAGCCTCGTAGGTTCCTTCGTAGGTCGAACTAGCGTCAACTGCGGAAATACAGCTCGTTTATTTATTTATTCATTACATGTAAATAATATACCTATAGATATCCTAGAATAATTTAAGCTTCACGTGGGGATCTCCTCTTCGATTCGATCAGTGGCGGAAAGTGGTGTCCCCTCGGCCACACTTCGCCCACGGTGAAGCACACACCGGCGACGGAGAGCAAGGTCCATAACGGTGAGGGCCCTTACCTTCACCCTGATCTTCGCTTCTCTCGGTCACTTCACCACGGGGAAGCCCGGCTGGGACATGAGAGCAAGGTCCATAACAGTGAGGGCCCTTACTCTCACTCTGACTTTCGCTTCTCCAGCTTTTTCTGGGGGCCCTTACCTCCAGAAAACCGCACTTTCCGTCACCCAAAAATTATCCACACAAAGATTTGCGTGACTTATTAAGCGCCAATTTATATTAACTAGATAAATTGGGATTAATGAGAAGCTACATCTTAATACTCTCACGCAATAGCGCAGTTATGACATTTTCTGCGTTATGTCACTTTTATTGCTCTTAGCAATTTGGCAAAAACAAGGTATGAAAAAAGAAGCGCATGCACAAGTTATCTAATACGATTTAATCAAACCGGACATCCCAAGCTTATAAGCACTAAAACATGTCAAAAAAACAAGATAGCTCACTCTGGTTCTGATCGCCTTCCTCAAAACATCTAGTCGAAGTTACCCCACCCACCGCACCCTTTGAGAATAAATACAGAACATTTAGAGTTGTTGTTAAAGAACTTCAATTTGTAATATAGTTTATGGTTGAAATATCATTTAGTTTTTGTGTAATACGAAAAGCGAGGTAAAGAACAAACCCAAAATTGTATATATATATATTTTAAATTCTATTAATAAAGAAATCGGGGCGGAAAGTGGTGTCCCCTCGGCCACACTTCGCCCACGGTGAAGCACACACCGGCGACGGAGAGCAAGGTCCATAACGGTGAGGGCCCTTACCTTCACCCTGATCTTCGCTTCTCTCGGTCACTTCACCACGGGGAAGCCCGGCTGGGACATGAGAGCAAGGTCCATAACAGTGAGGGCCCTTACTCTCACTCTGACTTTCGCTTCTCCAGCTTTTTCTGGGGGCCCTTACCTCCAGAAAACCGCACTTTCCGTCACCCAAAAATTATCCACACAAAGATTTGCGTGACTTATTAATATAGAGAATAATACATGGATGCGCGGAAATATGAAATTTACTTCGAGTGTTGACTAGGATATCTCACGAGTGAGCAAAGCGAACGAGATATCTTGGTCAACACCAGAAATAAATTTCATATTTCCAAGCATTCAATTATTGTTCTGTTTATTATATAAAAAAATAGTCCTATTTCCCCACAAAAATGGAGCAGTCAACTCTAATGCGTTTCACGATAATCGACACATGTGAGATTATCATAAATAATGACACATGTGAGATTATCATTTTTATCAGTGGCGGAAACGTCATTCAAAAACGCATTAATACTTCATGAGGAAAACACAAAGGAAAATCATGACCGTGACGTGTCTCATGATCATGACCGTGACGTGTCTCTATATCTGATAGAGATACGCTCGCTATTTTCGATGAACTTTTTCTTCGATTTTGCGGCTCAGACAACTTCAATTTTCAAAATTGATTTCTATATAAGCTTATTATACGGATAGTTTTTGAAGCAATTTAAAACATTCGCAGTAAGTGTTTTATCAGATCTACAACTCGACAATCGCCTCGTGTTTTAAATCTGATAAAACACTGCTGCTCATGTTTTAAATAGTACTTCTAAAATTCATTAATAATTCATGAGGAAAACACAAAGAAAAATCATGAGCGTATCGGATCGATATATGTGATATAGACTCGCTCTAAGTTTCTCGCTGGTTTTTAACGGCTGAGATAAGCTTAATTTTCAAAATTACTACGCCAATGAACGTATGAAGTGATTCTTTTTAGAAGTCATTTAAAAACCTTGCAGTACGAGCTTTATCGGCTCTAAAACACTCGGCTATCGCCTCGTGTTTTATATCCGATAAAGCCCTCCTGCGCGGTTTATAAATATTACATAAAACACTCTATTTTATATAATAATAATCCTTTTTTTAATATTATTTTTTAAACATTTCTAGGAATCCGTTACAATCATCCCGCACAAGACCTGGAACGTGCAGTACACTATTCCAGGGGAACATTGCGTGAGGACAAGCGCGGGATGCGTGCAGACCACGTACAATATCCATAAAAACTCAATCAGGGTAGACGCTGAGAAGAGCGGTCAAGGAATGAAACCGACTTTCGCCATGGACTCTTCTGTTCGCGCTGCTTATCTTTCAGGAGACGGGGTACGTAATGTACGAACGCGGGTAAATACTGCGCATTTCGGATAGACGAGCGCGTTTGTCCGCTGACCGTCTGGCAGAGTGCTTAGGATTGGGGTTTATTATTAGGAGTGAGCCCGCCATTGTTTACATTTGTCGCTAAGCTACAGTTCTGCCCGTTTTTCGGTTGAGTTTCGAGACGAAAGAGTTTTGCTGAATTCTGAAATGTTCGCTACATGAACTTTGTACATTTCCGGCAAACGTCAGAAGCAAAAGACAACGCTTTTATTTTCATTATTCGAACGGTCACAAACGACAACCTCGATTTTTATTGGCTGAAACGCTCAGTGTCTTGATTTTCATTGGCTGAAACTCTTAAAAATAAGACATCTTGGTATTGGCTGAAATTCCTGATTTTTATTGGCTGAAAATTCTTGATCTTTTTTGGCTAAAACTCTTAAAAATTGAACCTTGGTTTTGATTGGCTGAAACGTTCAGCGTCTTGATTTTCATTGGCTGTAACGTTCAGCGTCTTGATTTTCATTGGCTGAGACACCCAATTTTTCTGTCTTGATTTGCATTACTTTACCTTTGCTCATCAGGGGTTTACGTCTGCGGAATAAAATCATCTCGCGTTAGCTAGGGTAAAACTATAATGACTCTCAAAATACTTATTCGGCGAATATAGGGTTAAAAAACATGATTTTGACTCCCTGGCGCATTATACTTCGTCTCTGACCTTTTATTCCCGCCTTTTAGGTATCTCTGCGAGTAAAAAGTAGCATTTTAAAAGGCCGCTACAGGATATTCCTGCACTATTACCAACCTTCTCACGGTAACTACAACGGGCGCATAATTGTGGAAAGCGGTCGCTCCACTGCTCTTACTCTTCCTTTCAAATTCTGTCCCAATGTTGGCGGATGCCGAGCTCTTGCCCGCGACAAGTTAACAGGCATGGGTCGTTCGCTCTATATCATTGGAGACGTCGATATCACTATTTCTATTCCTGCACCCAATGAAGTCTGGATCGTGAGTATATCAGTGGCTGCTTTCGGTAGTCATAAATTCTCTTTTTTTTCGTCTTTTTGTTTTTTTCTTCTCTTTGTTACTTTTTTATTCGTCCCTCCCTCCCTATACCTCCCTCCCTCCCTTCCTCCCTTCCTGCCTTGCCTACCTTCCTTCCTTCTTTTCTTCCTTCCTTCCTTCCTTCTTCCTTCCTTCCTTCTTCCTTCCTTCCTTCCTTCCTTCCTTCCTTCCTTCCTTCCTTCCTTCCTTCCTTCCTTCCTTCCTTCCTTCCTTCCTTCCTTCTTGCCTTCCTTCCTTCCTTCCTTCCTTCCTTCCTTCCTTCCTTCCTTCCTTCCTTCCTTCCTTCCTTCCTTCCTTCCTTCCTTCCTTCCTTCCTTCCTTCCTTCCTTCCTTCCTTCCTTCTTGCCTTCCTTCCTTCCTTCCTTCCTTCCTTCCTTCCTTCCTTCCTTCCTTCCTTCCTTCCTTCCTTCCTTCCTTCCTTCCTTCCTGCCTTCCTTCCTTCCTGCCTTCCTTCCTTCCTTCCTTCCTTCCTTCCTTCCTTCCTTCCTTCCTTCCTTCCTTCATACCTACCTACCTTCCTTCCTTCCTTCCTTCCTTCCTTCCTTCCTTCCTTCCTTCCTTCCTACCTTCCTTCCTTCCTTCCTTCCTTCCTTCCTTCCTTCCTTCCTTCCTTCCTTCCTGCCTTCCTTCCTCCCTTTCTCCCTTTCTCCCTTCCTTGTTCTTTTCTTTCCTCCTTCCTTCCGTCTTTCTTTCATTCCTATAATCGATCATATCATTATCCATTTCAGGACTACGTTCTGTTTGTTCCTATTCGACATTACAGCGCGTCAATGGAGAACCAAGAACCCGTAAGCCTCGCACCGAAATTCATCAAAGAATGTGGCAATAATAATTTCATTGTCGACAATTCGTCTACCGAGTTTTGCAAACAATCAACGTTCGTCATAACGACAAAGTTTAATGGCGGCGCTTCGAGGTGCGATTGTAATCGGGAGGGCTCGGTTTCGTCCGTGTGCGACGAACTTGGCGGTCAGTGCCGATGTAAGAGTAATGTCATTGGCCGACAATGTGATAAATGTAAAGGCGGACACACTGGTTTCCCAAACTGCACGAGCGGTTAACTGAAGCGGGTTCTGGACTTGCCGGGACTTTTCTGTCTCTAAATGTCGTCGGATTAATATAGAGTATGAGTTTGTAGATGTCGATTTTAGGTAGTGTCGTAAGTTTTCAATAGTCTTGCATTATAATTTTATAGTATTCGTGTCGTAAATTATATAGGTGTCTTGTACCTTCGGAACATTTTATATATTTTCCGAACTTTTTGTTGTGTATCTATTAAGCGTGTATGAATCGGAGGCTCAAACACCCCCAACCCACCTAGTCATCATCTCTTAACGATGGACAGCAGAAGAAGAAGATTTTTATGTCAGGCCACTGGTATCAAGGTTGGATTCTTTATAGCCTTGTTTTCTACAATCTTGTGTTACTCATGTCCACCAGTGTCTCATCTTTTCAGCACCACACACTTTTTCCTCAAATTCTTGGGTGCACCATGCCTATGTTTCGTTCTCGGGAGAGAACACCCGTATGAAGACTGCACGCTTTATGTTTTTTCACCCATGCCTTGGCATACCGGTATCACATGTCTCCAACACCACCCACAAGATTGTTTTTCTAAATCTGTAAGTTCATCATTGGGTGTTTTCTTTTTCGGGAGTCAGGCAATGGTTTCCAGACTTGACGCTTTCCTGATTTTTTATGGTCTGTTTATGGTTCAAAGTGGAACGATAGTCTCATCTGCCAGTCTCCCTTTCAGTACACCATAGCATATTTCTCGCTTATGAAGTACTCAACTGGCTATCATAACTTCTTTCTGAAGAAGGTTCGTCCAAAGTTTTTTCTGATGATGAGCTCTCTTGATTTTTCATCGCGTGACGATTTTCGGCAGCTGAAAAATGAATGTTAGCAAGAACACCCTTCAATTTTTTCCATATTATAACAGTATTCGAAACACTGGGAAAATTGTGTTGTATTGTATCGTATCGTATCGTGTCGTGTTGTGTTGTGTTGTGTTGTGTTGTGTTGTGTTGTGTTGTGTTGTGTCGTGTCGTGTGTTGTGTTGTGTCGTGTCGTGTTGTGTTGTGTCGTGTGTTGTGTTGTGTTGTGTTGTATTGTACTGTATCGTATCCGACGTATATCGTGTATCATATCGTATTGTATTGCATTGCATTGCATTGCATTGCATTGCATTGCAGTGCAGTGCAGTGCAGTGCAGTGCAGTGCAGTGCAGTGCATTGCATTGCATTGCATTGCATTGCATTGCATTGCATTGCATTGCATTGCATTGCATTGCATTGCATTGCATTGCATTGCATTGCATTGCATTGCATTGCATTGCATTGTATTGTATTGTATTGTATTGTATTGTATTGTATTGTATTGTATGGAAGGAAGGAATGTCAACCAACAAACGTACCTAATTTGAGCTTAATACAGACCACAACTCGTTCAAAATAACGAATACTCTCCCTTATATTCCCAGAGACGTGCAAAACATTGCCGAGACTTGCGCAACACTTAGTCTCTCCAACAATATCCTTCAGGCTTTTCGCGAGTTCCAACCTCGTCTCGTAGTACTTCTTGGCGTTCTCGAAATCGGCCATGCTTTCGTAGGCGCTCGCCATGTTGTTCAGAAATTTCCCCTCCGCCTTCTTGTCGCCTTCGCCAGCTGCCATTTCCAGTCCTTTCTGAAAGCAATCCAATGCGCGGTCGTAGTTTTTCGCGTTCTTTGCCGAGCAACCCAAGTTACACAGCGCTCGTCGTTCCATACGTTTATCCTGCATCCGCAACGCCAGCCTCAACTGACGTTCGTGACAATTCAACGCTTCGGGGTACCGACCCACTTTGTAATACACTATTCCTGCGAAAAATAAGAATTTTGTCATGATTCTCACATATCTTAATTGAGCGGCATTTAAACTTTTTGCGTTAAACGGCTTCTGCAGCGAAAAATAAGTTCGGGAGAGACTCGCTTATTTAAAAGAACTTTTGAAGTTATAAAGATGGACGTTTGCAGCTCTTCCATATCTCACTTCGTTCTTTAGATATTGAGATTTGTTTTATATGTAAATAACATCACTTGGACGTCACACCGCATAATGACTTGTTACAAAATCTTGAATATCAATTTGAGATTATTTAACGAAATCACTTTTAACTGTGCATGTGCTTCTGTGTATCGCACAACACTTATGCATGAAAAGTTTCAAGTGATTTAATTGAAGTATTGCAAGAATAGACATGATTTTCCAACAAGTCATTATACATGCAGTGTGACGTCTAAGTGATGTTATTTGCATATCACGCAAATCTCAATATCTAAAGAACGAAGTGAGAAACGCAATCTGCAAACGTCAATCTTTATAACTTCAAAAGTTCTTGTAAATAAGAGAGTCTCTCCCGAACTTATTTTTCGCTGCATAAGCCCTTTAAGTATATGTTAGATTTTTTGATGTGTAGAGCATGCATCTAATAACTGTACTAATATAAAAATTATCATTCCTAAATTCAAAGTGCCTATATATGACAACGCCTATGACACGAAAATTAAGTTTATCTTATTTGAAAGAACACTTAAATGACATGGTAACATCTTTTGTAGTTTTTCGTTTCCTTGCTTCATTGAGATATTTCAGTTTGTTTGATATGTAAATATTACATGTTGCATCGTACGTGACTGCATGCATAATGACTTATCGGAGGTTATATATATTTCAAGATAAGTTTTGTGGAACACCACGTTTAATCTTTATTCGCTAAGCTTTCGGCTTGTTGATTCGGGCCTTCAACAGAGCAATATAACAACAAGCTGTTAGCTATAACGTCATTTATAAACTACAACTTATTAACAGACCGAAAAAAGCCTGAGTCAACAGGCCGAAAGCTTAGCAAATAACGTGGTATTTCCACAAAACGT
Organism: Paragorgia papillata; assembly: GCA_035771165.1. Lineage (NCBI taxonomy): Eukaryota > Metazoa > Cnidaria > Anthozoa > Scleralcyonacea > Coralliidae > Paragorgia > Paragorgia papillata. The sequence continues at coordinate 424,133 of JAWNZC010000248.1, read as the reverse complement.
ATCTTGAATACTATTATCGCCACGCATCCAAAGCATTAATTATATATCTGCCATTACTAAACCAAACATAATTCGGAGGACACATGGTAATTTCGTTTAAATGTTAACGTTACACATAACACATGTAAAAGACTATTTACTTGAGGGTAACATATATGACAGTATTTAGACACTAATAACCCAATGGCCCTTGATGGAACTATATATAGTTCGTAGAATTAACTGACGAAACTATGGTGTTGATTTTGTTGTGGGAGGAAAACCGGAGAACTTACCTCACACGAAGCTAAGTTGGTCACCCAACCAAGTACTTACCCCATGCGCTAACAGCTTGTGCCATGCACCCATGCGAAAATTTTATACACTTTTTAAAGTTTTTTTTGTTACACCGCTTCAGAAGCTATTCTAATCATTAAATAATTGTAGTTATTTTTTATTTAACACTATACCTAGCTCATTCAAAGCGTTTGCCTCGTCTAGCAATTTCTTTGCTTTAAATGCCTTCTTTACCGCCATTTCGTACTCATTAATCTGGTCCTCAAGACTTTCCCGTGGCTCTTCTTCGGGTTCTGCCACAGACTCGAGCGTTTCTTCAGCGTAACTTGCATTTTCATCAACTTCTTCCAAAGTCTCGTCGTCGCCTTCGTTTTTGTTTTCCATTACGCTTAGACTTAGTAAGACGAAGCAGGTGGCAGTACAATATGCATATTTCTTGCGGTTTTTGCACGTGGTTTGTGTATCGCTTGTTAACCAGGCCTTACATTATATCCTGCTCCAAATGTCAGTATTTCGTTATCAAAACTATTCTCGGCAGTTTACCGCCTTTTCACTTTGCTCTATCTAAAACACTACCTACGCAGCACTCTACTTTTTCACATTCAAGATGGATGCCCGTGAAATTATCGTACCGTACGTAGAGTTCCCAAAGACTAAAGAGGCCCCACTAAAGTAACGGTTCCCCGCAAACAGTTAGGATATGTTTTACCCGGCTGCCAGTGCAGCGTTCCCTCTAGCCTGGTACCCTGGCCCAATTTCAAAAGAAATATGGGCCAGGTAACCACTAATCTCATTCTCGCGTCATCAGGGCTAAATCCACTTATGACGATTGCAATTTCATTCATAGCCACTAAAAACGCGCGAAATTTCAACCAATAGGAAAGCAGAAGTCTTTAGTGGTTACCTGGCCCATATTCTTTGATTGGGCCAGGGTACCAGGCTACGTTCCCTTCAGGGCGAGTTACCCGTCTGTCTCAAATTTCCCACTGCGGGGACTCGCCATGTGCACTCGGATTAAAGGTAGCGGGTAGTACCTGTAATGTGGTGCTACTTCAGGGAGTGTCGACCCTGCCTACGCGAGACCCGGGGGTTAGTTGGTTCCGGCTGACAGTATACCCGGTAAGGTCCCGGGGACAACCAACAACCCATCGTTGAGTAACTGATCACGGCGGATGAAGGAATGCTTCTAGGGGGAGCCTGAAACACGCCGTGAAGTATACCTACGATAGTCTGGAGTATAGTGGGGCATTAGTATCTCCCTGTAACCTCTGCGACGTGTAGTCTTTCAGAGATTACCCTCTTGACACTACAAGGCGCCGCAAAAAGGTCGAACGTCGCTTTGGGAACTGCGCGCCTCTTCTGCCACGTTGATCAAGTCACGCGCAGCACAGTTTCAGAAGGACACGAACTGACCGTTAGTCTGTGGACGTGACTGCCGTCGAGAATATAGGCGGGTTTTTTTGCACCGGAGAACATACGCCCGAAATTGAACTGAGCAAGCCATTATCGTATAGGCGGTCGCGGTGTACGTGCAACCAATTGCTTGAGATTCAAAAGGCCAAGATATTTTTGCCATGTTGGATGAAATTATAAATGCAGATGATGAAAACTTTCGTCAAATTCATCCAACATGGTGGCAATTACATAAGGTGCACACCATGCACCAACGTTGTCCTTCGGGGCCACGAGCACTCGCTGCGAGTATTTTAACGCTCGTGGCAGATAGTTGGAAATTTTGAACTATTTTTTTACTCGCGGCAAGTACTCGCAGTAAATAAACCAATCAAAATGGTTTATGTTGGTGCATGTCAACATTTCAAACTCATTAGTAATTCATGAGGAAAACTGCACAAAGGGAATCATTACCGTGTCGATGGTTAATTATTTGCATGGATATGAAGGAAGAAATTACATAAATTAATCGAACTTTCGTCTCGATTTTCTCTTAAAATACCGATTTGTTTGAGATGCTATATCAAACACTCAGAAGAGTGATTCATCGGGATATCCAAACACCTCGAAGTTTGTTCAAAAAACTTGGCTATCGCTTCATCAGCCGCGAGTTATGGCAACGAGCTGCGTTTTGTGAAAATACAGTGGAAACCGTGCGAGTCCTCGCAGCGAGCTGCGTTTGGTGAAAATACAGTGGAAACCGTGCGAGTACTCGCAGCGAGCTGCGAGTTGCTTCGTGCGAGGACTCAGCGAGGACTGGAAATCCGCCTTTAAGGCTGGTTTCCACTCAGGAAAATTTTTCGTAGGACCGGAACGGACAGGGAAGTTTTCTTTGTCTTGCGAGCTCTCGGTCGGAGCTAATGACTTTAACATAAAGGAAACTTTCCTGTCCGTTCTTGTCCTGCGGAAGATTTTCCTGAGTGGAAACTAGCCTTCAGTCTACTCCGGCTATAGTATATAGGTCTTCGCATAAGATTTTGGTGTACTGCAAATGACAAAAATTTGGTCTTTTTTACATATTAAGCAGAGCCTGCATGGGGTACACCCTATTAAAAGGATCCATGAATTATGAAACTGTCTTTAATAAAAGTCTGCATATAAAGACTTATTAGAGGGTCTTTACACGAGCCCGGGTTGAGATCCAGCCCGGGTCAGCTCGCCAACCCAGGTTGGCTACTTTTCCCCCCATGCCGGGTCAGCTTTTCTCAACCCGGGTCAGCACAAATTATCATATTGCCGACAGTTTACACGAGCCCAGGTCAAGTCATCCCGTGTTTACATGAAGAAATTGAAGGGCAAGACTGGTTGACCCGGCTATCGTGTAAACGCTAACAGGAGTTCATTCGTAGACGGGTCAGTTGACCCGGGTTGGCGAGCTGATCCGGGCTTGTGTAAAGGCCCCCTTGGATTCGACATGACCGAGATGTGACGCATAAATTAGGTCTATAATTGAAGTATTTCTGCCACACTTCACGGGCTGCACATAACGCAGCTGCTCGGCGTAACTACTGTGAAAAGTAGCTCCTCATTGGCAGATGTTCTCTCAACATTTCCATAACAAAAGTCATCTGATTCAGGGGAATAGTGCAGTAAATATTCAAATAAGTTGAAGTGTGGGATGAACTTGAGAGCCACACGAAACAAACATTCACCCGAAGATGTTCGACTCAAAACCAACCACTCTACTCATCGCTTTGCTTCTAGTCTCATCGACCGTCCTTGGGAGGAAAAGGGCTTCAGATGTGTGCCGTTCCGGTTCTGGGATCCTTCACGATTTCGCTGATCAAGACATTCACGGAGCGTCGCTGGAACTACGAGACTTCAGAGATAGCATTGTTTTGTTAGTCAATGTCGCTACCTTCTGTCAGTACACCTATCAGTACCTCGGTTTGAATAAGCTGGTCGAAAAATATCAAGGCCCCGAAGGACAACGTTGCGGACTGCAGATCATCGGTGTCCCGTGTAATCAGTTCGCACACCAAGAACCTGGTAGCAATGCCTACGAGATTCTCAATGGTCTCGAATACGTTCGGCCAGGCTACGGCTTCAAACCAGAGCTAGTGATGTTGAAAAAGAGAGACGTGAATGGCGTTAAAGAGGATGCTCTCTATACCTGGCTGAAGGTATGGGAAACATTTTGGGTCAAGGGCTTCACTCAACGATTTACTCTGACGAAAGGCAAGGCTGCACCCGACTACCTTTGGCAGTATTCTCTAAAATCTCGCCAGTTCACCACATTTAAGCCGGATTTTCTGCAGTATATACGTTAAGACACTGCCTATATATACGCAGCGTTTTACTTTTATAAGAGAAGGCGCATTTTGCTCTGTCTCTGATGAAGGGCTCCGTTCGGAACGTCTGTATTCCGTTATCAAAATTAATCTCAGCAGTTTACCACTTTTGCTCTATCCAAAACACTGCCTATATACGCAGTACTCTACTTTACTTTTTTATACTATTCTCCCACATTTTGATATAAAGTCCGCCGTTATAGAATTGTACGAAAAACAATGATGTACGAAACAGACAAGTTTTTATGCATCGTTACGTTTTTTAGCCTGCTCAGGCAATTTCACTGAACTAGTTAAATGACTATATATACGATAGAGAAAAACTCAGGAATTATCGTATATATACACACACACATAAAGACCAACTCGAAAAACTGAGTTGACCAAAGCGGGACTTGAAATCGGATCCTTAGCTGCATGCTCTATCGAGTGAGCTCAGCATCGAGTCAACTCCATGCATGAGTCATAACAGTGCATCCACGAGATACAATGGAGTCTTTTCGCCATTGACACACACATATACTGTTAACCCTAATTCGGCACGAAAATGTGCAGCGTTTTGGTCCCCTTTCAGAGTCATCCTCAGGCCCAAAAATTTAAGATACAAACAACGGACAATGTATACGGTCGGTTGGAGATATAACATGCAATAGCATGCATATTATTAACAACATATTATAATTTGCGAGTCTATACTACTTATAATTTAGCAAAGACACGAAAACCCGAACTAAAACACTCGTATATACCTTTTTAAATGAACAAAATTCAACAATCAGAAACAATTACGACATCTTGTTCCTTCATCTTCCCGAACACAGTTATAATCAAAACACAAACATTTACTTAAATTTGACGACATTTCCCACATTTGTTTTTGTCGTTCACAAAGACCACATGCACATATTTAATAACGGTTGTATTATATAGTTTTATGATGTTGACATTGGCTCTGATGAAGGGTCTTTACTCCCGACCTAGCGTTTTATATATATATATATATATATAGGGACAGAGAGAGGAAGAGAGACATAAGATATACATTATTACATTAACATGCATGCGTTTTTCTTTGACTTATGAATTTGTTCTTGAAGAGATTTGAGGGATGAATTACTAATCGTCGGAAACGTTACGTTGTATATTGCATAATGTATACGGGGAAAAAAGTCGGTACTTTTCATCATGTATTAATTTGAAGTCTTTTCATTTGTGTTTTAATATTATTTACATTGAAAAAACGAATACGACACTGCATCCCGAATCAATATAATCCGTGGGAAACGAGCAACTGAAACTCTTCAATAATATTTCGATATTCGATACTGGGAAGAGTGTTGGGAATTCAACAGCTGCATGTTCTCTAACTATATATAGTTATGCTTGTTTTGAACAATTGTAATATTAAGATGGATTCAATTCGAGAACTGAAATTTGACGTTAACCGACGCGACGTGTCGCCCCCAATCAGCTGTAATATATAATAGCTAAATACATTGACACTTAAATAAAGTTATTCTTTCACGTCGGAAAATTCGTCTTAGCTAAAGTAGTATAAACGCGCTCTATACGTCTTCTGTTCGTTTTCACGTTTTAGACGTCACACTCACTATATAGCGACGAAGCGAATGTAACCAATTTTTAAGGTCTAAATTGATAATTATCATTATTGTAGTATAGACGCTCTCTATATGTCTTCTGTTCGTCTTAAAAAAATAGCGACGAAACCATTATAACAATTTTATAACGTCTGTATTTTATTTTGATTTTTTTGATCTATTGATAAAGACAGCATGTTAATCTTTTATACTTATTCAGTTCAGTACTTATTGCATTCACAACATTTGCACGAATTTGCCTTATAAAAAAACAAACAATTCGAGAACTAAAATCCGAGGTTAAGGTGGCACGACGTTGAAAACAAACTTTGTTCAATAGCTATAGTAGTATAGACGCGCTCTATATACGTCTTTTGTTTGTTTCCGTGTTTAGACATCCGCATTCACTATATAGCGACGAAACAAATATAATATTATTTGATCGAGGCAGTATATGAATCTTGCATTCTTATTCAGTTACTTCAGTATACTTATTGTATTCACAACCTTCGTAAGAACTTGCTAAATAAATAGGAAAAGCACGTTACATGTAATGAATTGAATCGATACGTCGATTGTTCATCTATTTACCACGTTTCAGGGTAGCAGATGAATCCGGAACAGTACCGAAATTTGCATGGTTACGTCTGTTTACATATATATTTTTATAGATTTCCGAATTCGTCCGGTATAACATAAACAAGAACAACCGAATTCTTTGCCTTTCTTTTTTTCGCCTCTAGCCTACCAACATTGATAAATTATTAACTGCATGCATGGATCGATATTTCTAAATTGATTAATAGAACTAATCTATCTTTTTAAGATCACATGCAGAGACATTTATTAGTCCAACCGTTTCTGTGCATAATCGTGGCTAACACGCAGTGAGGGGGACACTATGCACATATTACTTATTAGTCTTGTGGGTGCAAAACATTACTGTAATAGCCACGAGAACATAAAGTCTCGAGCGTAAAAGAGCAGAGACATATTTATATTATGTGGTAGAGTGTTGTGTAGGCAGTCTTTTCGGCATAGCAAAGGGAAAAGGTGGTGAACTGTGAGAATTTTAGTAACGAAATACCGACGTTTTGAGTATAGCCAAACATTGAACATCAGAACTATTTTGTTACAAAAAGTCTCGCGGTTCAGAGAGTCTTTGTGTTTGAATCTTGTAAGTCTTAACCTAATCCGGATTTTGATGTAATATATCATACACGAGAAGCCGTTTATTATCTGATTTGAGAACACCGAGAAGTGTGTTGAAAAACGAGGCGATATTTCGAGTGTATGGTATAGCTTTCTCAAATAAATCAGTATTTTAAAGGGGATTGGCATTAAAAATTAAGTTTGTCTAATTTGAAAGAACTCAAAAAATTGTAATAGAAGATCCTTTACAACTTTTTCGTATCTTTCTGCATTTTCAAGATATTTCAATTTGTTTGATATGTAAATGAGATTAGTCACGTCAGGAGTGGGGTAAAATATTTTCATACAGAGCAAAATCACTTACATATGTAACATGAAATGTTCAGCGTCGCAAGGAGTTTTTATGTGCACAGTTTCAAATGATTTCGCTGAACAAACTTAGAGATATAACTGGTTTTGCTACATATGAAAATATTTTACTCCACACCTGACGTCAGAGACCATCTCATTTACATATCAAACAAATTGAAATATCTTGAAAACGAAGAGAGATACGAAAAAGTTGTAAAGGATGTTCTATTACAATTTTAGGAGTTATTTCAAATTAGACAAACTTAATTTTTAGTGCTATTGCCCTTTAAGAGCAATTTGAGGTAAAACTTGTCTTAATTTATGGGCGTTTATTACCACATTTCATAACAACGTCTCGGCCGGTAACTGATTTCCATTATGTTTTCCTCGTGAATTAAGGAGTTTGAGAAGTATTAATCCTAACCATAAATACACTCAACCTATATAACCAATTATTATAACCAATATAATAATAAACACAAACGAAAATAGCTAGTAACAGGGCTCGCCACCTACCAATACTAAGGTTTCTGATTAGTTTAAATAAAACCCAAATCAGTAAGGAGCATTGGAACGAATTGGTAATCGACAATGTGATTGGTTACTTATATAACCAATCAGAAAACTCGTGTATATTAAGGCCCTGTTACACGGTGCAATTTTTCATGCAAGTTGTCTCGCAATGACTCATGCAGCATTGCACGCTGCAACGGGGTAGACTGGGGAGAGGCTCGATTGAGTGCCAAATCATAACAAAATATTGCGAGACAAGTTGCTGAAGGGGTGTTACACAGTGCAACACTGAAACAAATTGTTGCAGAAAGTAGAACTTGATTCTACTTTGTTCAACGATTGTTGTAACTTGTCTCGCAACGATTTTGACCATTGCACAGCATTTACATGGTGCAGTGGTTCAAAAATTGCACCGTGTAACAGGGCCTTTAGGTAGGTCTTTACCGAGTTTACCACCCAGCTTATATGCTAGCACTTTCTCCCCGACCCTACGTATTTCTGATCATGTACACTAAGTATAGCAATAAATGACTTTAGTTTCAGCTAAGTCGGTAATATGATCTAACGATCGCCCAATTATAGCAGTATAATTATAGCATTTAGCACATTACTAACAGCGAGGGTGGTTCTATCTTTTTCAATCTGCAGTCGCGGTGCCCTTCTCCCACTCTCATCATCAACGAATTGCGAAACATTTACTACTCGCCCGTTCGCAACGATGACGTCAGCTGGAACTTTGAGAAGTTCTTGGTGGATCATAAGGGACAGCCGAGGAAAAGATTCACGTGCGCTGTCGAACCGGAGGAGATGGTTGGGGATATCGAGGAACTAATCAAAAATTGCCTGGCATAAACCATCGAGTTGAGCAAAATAATATGTATTAAAAAATGTACAGATAATGTATAGTTAGATATTAATGTATAAAGCGTAAGGGCAAGTAAGCGTAAGCTGCAAGCAGATTAGTATTCTGATAAAATAAAAGGTGGAGAGGGAAGGGGAATTTTTTGGTACAAGCTGAACTGAGTAAGGGCTGCAAGTGTAAAGCAGCGCGCGTTTATTCCTGTGCCCAAATTGAAATGACAATCGTACATTTCGCTTAATATTACAAAATTAAGTTTGTCTTATTTGCAAATTTCAGGTTGTTTGAAATTTAACATCTTGACGTCACATGTGCATAATGCAGAAGGTTATATATCTTTGCTATATTATCAAATATAGTCGCTTGGAAATCTACATGTTTGGCGTTGTGGGGGAAACATATCCACACGCAATATATATATAAAATAGCGATGATTTTTAACCTTCTCCGATAACTCATGCCACGTCAAGATGTTTAATTTGCATATCAAACAAACTGAAATATCTCAAGAACGAAGCAAAGAAACGAAAAACTGCAAAATATGTTACTTCGTCATTTTAAGTGCATGTTCTTTCAAATAAGACATAATTTTCGTTTCATAAATATTACCTGCGTTTCTCATTCGAAAAGAACAACAATTATCATTTCAAGTAGACAAAGTTAAAACGTGTACAAAAAATAGTTTATTATAACCCAACTTGTGCTACTACAGTACAAAAAAATCACCACTTCACACAATTCCTGTTTCAATTACACCACATTGAAGCCAGCAAACCGATACTGAAAAGATGTCGTGTTTCGAACAAGAACCAAAGGCTTACACTTCTGCGACGAAACCGCAAAGACAAGTTCACAAAATCCGGGAAACGTACAAAAGCCAACGGCAGCGCCTTGGCCCCGCGCGAACGAATACTGGCCAGACGAGATGTACCCAATGGCTTTCCTGGAACATCCGCCGGTGAGAGTTCTAGACGTCGATGCTGTACTACTCTCATCTATTCGACCCTTATGCACGTGCTCGACAGGCCCGCCGTAATGCTTGTCTCTCTCCAACGAGCGTAGATCCTCGGGCGTCGGGATAAAAATAACGCCGTTGACCAGCGGACAACCTTTGAAGAGCACGAGCAGATCGAGGCAGACAAGCGAGCGAGTGTATGGCGCAATGTTTTTCCTTAAAAACTCAAAATGCTCTCCGAATGCGATATCCTTTGAAAACGTCTTAGTCTTAGCAGAATTGGTGTTCTGTAGGCTCTGGATCACTTGCTGAAGACGTCGGCGAGTAGAATACGTTCGAATGACATTAAAATGTCCACAACATGCAGAGGGTGGCATAGGCGAGGTCTGGTCAGTAGTTACTACAGTTTCACCAACTCTAGTTGAAGAGGACTGCATAAGCAAGGCCTGATCAGTAGTTACTACAGTTTCATTAACCATAGTTGAAGTGGACGGCATAGGCGAGGTCTGGTCAGTAGTTACTACAATTTCACCAACTCTAGTTGAAGTGGACGGCATAGGCGAGGTCTGGTCAGTAGTTGCTACAGTTTCACCAACTCTAGTTGAAGTGGACGGCATAGGCAAGGTCTGGTCAGTAGTTACTACAATTTCACCAACCCCAGTTGAAGTGGACGGCATAGGCGAGGCCTTCTCAGTAGTTACTACAGAGGACGTCACAGGAAAGGTCTGGTCAGTATTTGCTACAGTTTCACCAGCTCTAGTTTGAATGTGTTCGACCTTCTTTGATATATCCAATTCTCCATTCACACGTGAAAATTTCGCTTCTTTGCGATTCCCACCGCACCTCAATTTCTCCAAATCAATTTCAAGTCTGTTGACTTCTTTACCCCACTCATCCAGAAGTCGTTCCCAGTCTCCGCCAAAAGGACTCCCCACGCCTAATTTCTCGTAGTTCGGTCGCTTCGCGGGAGGATACCTTGTGTATTTGTCCCCCGCGGTCCTGGTTTGCTCCGCGTTGTACTCCCGTCCGGCCTCGGTGTCGGGAAAGTCGCACGGGAAATGCGGAAGGGCTTGCTCGCGCGAACACGTTGCCAACTCGCGTGATCCACCCACGCGTGCTCCGCGATAGACGAGGGCAATCCAGAAAGCCATGCTCCATCCAGCTGGAATAACTACGTCATAGCCACACCCAAAATTGATCGGACAGTTTTTGGTGTCACCTGAAGATAGATGGATGAACAAACGTGAGAACATTGTTGCATGAAAAGACAGACCTTTATAGACAAGGTCCACTATACATCTATGAATATAAAGTAAAGTGACTTTATTTATGTACTAAGGGTAACATTATGGCAGCATTTTAGATACTGGCGTTCGGTAGACGTTCGTCAAGCTCAATTACTTGAAAAGGATCTCTGAGCTCCAGACAGGGTTCGAACCTGCAACCTCTCGATGACCGGTTAGACGCTCTAACCATTGAGCTCTATCCATCCGAGTCTCATCGAGCTCTATCTCATCCGAGTATTATCATTTTGCTATCATATCATTTTGGATACTTATAACTCAGTGGCCCTCACTCCTTGATGACAAATGGAACTAGTTCGTAGAATTAACTGGGGGAACTATGGTGTTGATTTTGCGGAGGGAGGGAAAATCGGAGAACCTGGTGAAAAACCCTCAAGGAACAGGAGAGAATCGTCAACACTACTCACATGAAGCTAAGGTGGTCACCCATCCGAGTAGGAACCCTATTCAATCGAGTAACTAACCGGTCATTCCTTACCTCTAGTGCCAGGCTGTTGAATGACCAAGATGGGAATTCTTGACGTATCGTCCCCCAAATCAAGTTTCGATCCTGGTACGACCATCTTGGAGCGCAGTTCGTTCAGTTCTTTTTCCGCTAGTTTGGTTTTCTTCACTTCCTCACGAATAGAGAGATCCCAGAGCGGGGAGAACGCTGAACCTGCGGTACAGCTGGGGAATGTTAGCTCCTCGTCGGTCTCTGAAATTAAGAGAGAAATTCTAATATGTGAAACGTATTCAGCACAATACTATACTGCTTGGCACGTCAGGAGTGATTCTAAAGTATCGATCCTGCGTTGGTTTGTTCCTGCCTTTCCTCTTTCCTTCCTTCCTTTCCTCCCTCCTTCCTTCCCTTCCTTCCCTCCCTCCCTCCATCCCTCCCTCCGTTCCTCCTTCCCTTCCCACTTCCTTCCTCCGTCCCTTCCCTTCCTTCTCTCCTTCCCTTCCACCCACCCACCCTCCCTCTTTCCCTTCTTCCATCCAACCTTCATGCCTCTATCTTTCCTTTATTTCTGATGACTGAGATACGGTGACCGTTACGCTGGCAATGTATAACAAGTAATGTTGGGCATTTCCATCGATTAATCTAATATCGATAGGACATGTAGTTTATATCTTAGCGACTATTCACTGAGCTAAAGCCTAACCTTGGTAGAGTTCCTCAGATGCCATATCAACACTTGATTTCCTCAACGGCAGCCCCAATCTCGGATCCTTCACGACCAACGCCACCACCGCCCCAGACACGAGCACACCCGGTGACGCCACACCCTTCATCTGATCCCACACCGCCTTCTGCTCGGTCAGCTTCCTTCGATGATCCCCACTACTAATGTAGCTTTGCCACCACCAAGATCCCGTGCTATTCCCAGTTATCCCCCACTCGCAAACGTCCAGTGTAGAAGCCAGCAATGCGTGAGATTTTGGTCCAGTCAAACGGAATCTCACCAACTGTTCGTTTAATACAGTAACTAAGAACTTGGGAGGTTCAATGCACGGATTGCTCTCTGGCGAAATCTAAACGAATAGATGTAATGCAAAATTTATAGGACAAAGAACATAGGTTTGCACAAGTTTAAAGCGTAGTAAAAATGAAGTCTAACAAAAATATTGGTTATTAATAAATATAAAAATCATCATTTCATAAAATTACTTTCGGTTTCTTGCTCTCTGTTTCGTTCTTCTCGTCAAGCTCCACTTTTTCATCGATCAGTTCTGTGTGTCCTTCGAGGGAACACGCGTGGACAATCTCACTTAAAACTTCATCACGGCACGCTGGATGCGACCACACCCAAAGTTTGGTGACCACGCTGTCGTTGGCAATCTCCTAAAGAAAAACACTTAAACATCGGTGATGGCTTCGTGCTAAGTTTGTGTATCAACTTTCCAGTGTAATACCAACATAGGCATTCAATAGACGTTCGTCAAGCTCAAATACTCAGAAAATGTTTCTGAGCCCGGCCTTAGACAGGGATTGAACCTGCAACCTTCTAATGACCGGTTAGGTACTCTAACCATTGAGCTACGGATGGCTAGAGAGCTAATGCTCGGTTGGAGAGCTAAGGTTGCAAATTCAAAGTCGTATGTGTGCTGCTGAGCGGTAGCGTCTGTATATGAGATGTACATGCAGATATATAGTTGAAATGATATAATGGGAGGTACGTATATACATGAAATGCATGTGGTACGTTTGTTAAAAGCTTGGTGTGTAATGTAACAGACGTTTTGTGCATTAGTCTTAGTCAATGTTATGTAATTTGTCGGACTGCGAACAGGCTATATCCACAATATGGTTGATTCCGTTTCCATTCCTTGTCACTCGTTTATGTTCAATTAAGCCCCGCACAGACGACCAAGTTTTCCTTGACAAGTTTTTCCTTGACAAGTTTTATTTGTTCGTGTGCACGACACAAATTGACAAGTTTTTCCTTGACAAGGAACCTTGTTCAAAAGCTGGTCATGCCAGCTTTTGAACAAGGAAATTTGTTCGTGTGTATAGTCGTCAAGGAAAACTTGACAACTCATCTCCGAAGCTTATTACGCGATCATTACTGTCAAGGAAAACTTGTCCAACCGTACACGCGAGCAATTATAACTTGTACAGGAAAATTGTTGGGGAAAAACGTGTTCATCGTACACACGAGCAAGGAAAGTTACCAAGGAACTTGTCAAGAAAAACTTGGTCGTCTGGACTTTAGTCCCAATTTCAAGTTTCTGCCCGTCTCGCCAATACAGTATATGCAACCTAGCAGTTGCTGTATTTAACTTTATAAACTGTCATAAAGTTATTCTTTGCCTTTAACGTTAGCGGTTAGTCAGTATAGTATATTACGTACTGAGTTGTAATCAGCACAAAAATTCACATAGCCTGCATACAATGACTGGAAAAATAATATTTCCACTGTTCGTTTCCAGGCTAGATTTCGCCTGTACGACGCGTTTGCCTACTCCTGCTCTTCATTCCACATGTATGCACTACTGTGACTGCAGAAATTAAGAAGTTGGAGAAAAAACTTGGGGATCTGCAGACTTCTCAAACAAACCTTCTTATCTGCTTGGATGCCCACGTCATGGCAAAGGTGCTGTTGCCATAGAAACATGACTGGTCCAATAGCATTCCAAGGGTACTTGTCATATTTGTACAGTACAACATGACCCTCCCTTGAGCCACTTAGATACTGCCTGGCAGCCATGGTCAAACCTTGAAAAACAAATAGCAGACTTCAGTGTAATGTTGTTACCATAATATACTGTTGTACTGTATTGCTACCATATTACAGTATTACTAAGATATTACAGTATTGTTACCATATTACAGTATTTACCAATATTACAGTATCGTTACCATATTACAGTATTTACCAATATTACAGTAATTGTTACCATATTACAGTATTTACCAATATTACAGTATTGTTACCATATTACAGTATTGTTACCATATTACAGTATTGTTACCATATTACAGTATTTTTACCATATTACAGTATTTACCAATATTACAGTATTGTTACCATATTACAGTATTGTTACCATATTACAGTATTGTTACCATATTACAGTATTGTTACCATATTACAGTATTGTTACCATATTACAGAATTGTTACCATATTACAGTATTGTTACCATATTACAGTATTATTACCATATTACAGTATTGTTACCATATTACAGTATTGCTACCATATTACAGTATTGTTACCATATTACAGAATTGTTACCATATTACAGTATTGTTACCAAATTACAGTATTTACCAATATTACAGTATTGCTGGCACAATTCAGTGTTGCTACCATATTATACTGTGGTATTCTTACCATAACTATCATATACTACCATACATCACTACCATGTACTACAGTACCATTTATATACAGTAAGTAGGTATCCAGTTATAGTGAGTGTGAGGGTCAAGTTACCTGCTTCAGAATTTGTTAAATGCTTCATAGCAGTAATAATACTTTCTTGTTGACCACTCACTTCAATGCACTGATAATAAGAAATATCCTGAAGAAAAAATTCAAAAAATACCTTATAACCAACACACACACACATATTCATACTGTAATACCAGTAAATTTGTTGAAACAAAATTTTTCTAACTCACCACATATTCTTTTAAAAATTTGGCATATATTACAGTAGAACTTTAAAAAATGTTTCCCATGTAAATTTTAGATGTATTTAATTATTTTATACAAATACGAGAAAAAGACTTAAAATTTCCACACAACTGAATGTCTTTCTAGTCGTTGTTTACGCAGATTTTAACCCATTCCAGTGATGTAGTAAGGTGTGGAAAGTTGGGGAGCAGGAACATTGAGGGGAGTTTCACACCTCCCCTCCAACACCACCCCCAACTGCACTCCATACAAAATGCTACCTACAGGGTGCCAGGAATGGGTTATATGAACAAAAAATGGAACAGTGGCTGGAACCTCAAGTGAAAAATACAATTGAGAACACATGTCACCTGCATCAAGCACCCAGTTGCCATAGCTCGGTACGAGGCTTTGATACTTTTATCATTGGGATGAAGAGGTATCTTATAACCCCAGTTCTCTTCCATTTTAAATCTTTTAGCATGCCATATATGGGTCTCAAGCCACACGTGCTTCCTCTGACGTCTGCTGTATTCTTCAAGAAGATTGCTTGGTCGTCGACGATGTTGACGCGACTGCTTTTTCTTGGGCTCCTTCATTTTCTCCTTCGTCTTTGCAGCCTAAAATAATAGATCTTGGTGAACAACACACTTTGCTGTCTTTGCAGAGTTGGGTGGATTTCACCAAAATCTTGGGTATACAAAAACTTAACTAATGGGATGGTACGGTGTTCACCCTTCCCTCCCTTCCCACACACCCTGCTGTCATGGCACTTGTGCAGCCAATTGACCATACTGAAAAAGATGGTGACTTGTACATTTCACCACAACCCTTTGCATGCAGTAAATATTATTTCTTGCAGAATTATTGGAAGATATGGTGATATGGTTTTAAAATGATCAACTTTGGTAGGAATGAAGTTCTTGCTTACTTAATCCATCTTAGCATGATAAACAATGTTTAGTTGTTATTTGAGCTGATTTGAGGTTGCAAAGCATTGTGGTTAAATGTACCACCAACCATCTTTTTCAGTACCATCAATTGCAGAATGATCTCCAATTAACTGATTGGGTGTGAGGGTTCCCTTTCGCAAAGATATGTCCACCTGACGTATGGAAATTAATAGAATCTGACAACATAAATCTCAAACAGGGGGGTGTACCAGGTCAGTGGCGGTACCATCCACAATCCCCAACCAACCACCCCATCACAAAACAAATCACTCTACCTCTCTATTGTAAGCTTCTCGCAGTCGAACAGGCATTCGTTTCGAATTATGGCTAGCAGCTCGTCTTCTCATGTGGCGTGGTACCGCCTGAAAAACGCGTTTATTGCCAGAAGATGCGTTTGCCATGGCCAGCATCATATTTTGTATTTCCAACGCTCTGGATTCGGCAAATTCCGCGGCATTGATCCCCCGTGGTGCCTTCGACACGACTGTCGCCGATGCCGGTCTTGAAGTGGAATTCTGAAAGGGCGATTGCCGGCTCTTGTCGATTTCAAAATGCTTTCTTTTACGATTCTTCGGCAATTTTTCCGCCATCTTGAAAACACGCGCGCTGTGGCTCGGCCCAGTATCCTAGGTGTTCACCCGGCCAGGCATTGTAGCTTTTCTATTTTTAGATATTTATTTTTATTTATTTATTTAATTAATTAATTAATATATGTATTTATTTATTTATTTATTAAATTTACAAAATATAGGTGCGGGACAGTACAACACAACAGATCTAAGCTCCAATTTATTAAGTACACCCATATTACAACAAAAATACAATACATAAAATGATGAAGGTCAGTTGCAAGGTTCAGAAGAGAGTATATACGTTTCGAAGGGAAGAACATTTTAAACACATATATTTAATAGTGTAGAATGAGAAAGTTGTGTTTTAAAGTTGATTTTTTTAGTTCTTTTAGAACGCCAAAACAGCTTTAATAAATAGGATATTTTAGCCAGCTTGCAATCTAAAGCAAATAATGACATTAATAACAGTCTTTATTTCAAAGAATACTTAATCATTTGGGAGTTGGTTTTTTTGGAGACCCCAAAAAATGTCAAAAATCTGCCCAGCTCCCGCGCCCAACTTTATTATTTATCCAGCGGATATTCTCGAAATCCATGCGTGTAATAAAATATAATAAATTATAGCTCCCCCAGACTTCTCCGATCCAGACATTGCCTGAATTCACCTCCCGGTATTTGTTGGACCGCAGCTGCGAATTTGCAAACAAAAATATTTATCAACAAGGTCTAAACTGGATTTATATTCACTGGTTCTCTTCCTTTCAGCTGTCGTTCGTGTAATAAGCGAGAAAATGGCTTCCAATGCCGTTGTGGTCAACCCTATTGCAAGACACACTGCTTCGGTAAGCCGGACAGATATCTTTGTTCTTATAAATATAACACAAATGTTTTGTTAACTAAACGTTGTCTAATTACAGCTCTAGTGTTTCCTGTACACGAAAATATTTGAATAGTATCTGAACGCTAGGGGACTGTAAATAGCTAGACTATTGACGTTGTCGTGTTGGCACTGCTGGGGTGATGAATTGGTTCTTTCAAAAGATTTCTTCTGCCACCGGCGGTGTCAGCACACACTTGGCGTGTGTCTGGAATTAATAACTAACGATAATTCAATAGAAATAATTCCTCTCCTATTGGTATTAAGGAACTATTTCACTTACAAAAATGCAAGCAATGAAATGATAATACAATCAGATGTGTCTACAAAATATTTAAATACATCTACTGTACTGTAAAATAATCAAATCAGTAGATACATTAGGGACTTTTATATGGGGCAAAATGAGCCACAGCTGAAATAGGCTTAAATAAGTTGTGAACAGCTCGTACAGTATAAATGGTCAGTTCTTTAATCGGTGAATTTCAGGGTATTGCGCACGCATCATTTTGATTTTGCAATGGAATTGGCAGACTCCCCACAATGTAAGCAATGGCAAACAAACTTGCTGGTGAGCCAACAACAGCAGAATAACAGTGTTAAACATCCAGAAACTGTATCTATACTTTGTTGATTTTAAACAGTATGTTTACTTTGAGTGGAGCTTGCCAGTTTTTTTGAAAAATAATGCACGCGCAACACCCTGAAACTCGATCACCAATAAGCCGTGGCTTATTTTGGACTAGCTTCAACCCTGGGCTTATTTTAGTCATGGCTTATTGATTACATGACCATTTATACAAGCGATTCACAACTTATTTAAGCCGTGGCCTATTTAAGCTGCGGTTTATTTTACCTCCTGAATTAAAACAAATTAATTTTGCTGAGTCAGTGTTTACTAGTCTGAAAAGGTTTTTTTTCATACACCGAATGGTAATTAACAAGCTTGTGGTTGTACGCCAATCCAATCACGGCATTTATACACCAGTTCAGACACTGTATTTGTCAAAGCAAATATATCAAACAACATAGGCTGAAATGTACACAATATTTCTTAATAAACAACAAGAATTGTACACCAAAAGTACACCAAAATTTATGGCTGTATACTGGACATGTCCAGTGTATAACATCTTAGTAGATTCCAGACTGGAGTGTTCACCATTTTTGATAAATTTTTGATATATTGTGGGCAATGTCACAAGTGAAAACTTCATTTAGTCGTAATTAATTATGCGCATATATGTAAATCTGAAATTTGATATTTTTTGGATATTTTTCACTTTCAATAGATCATTTGCAATCATGTGACATCTGATGCCATCTAATTCCATTTTCTATTTTTTTTGTTCTGATCAATAGCTTATCTTCTTGCATGGTCTTGGAGACACTGGGTAAGATGAACAATGAATTATATTGTTTACCAAAAAATATTAATATATACCTGTAGTGTAATTAATTATATAGTAACTATAAAATTTAGAAAATATTGTAAGCCAGGGCTGGGTATATGTTTGTTTAGAAGATTACTTTCATTTGTGGGCTAATTTATGAGATGGGGGGGGGGGGGGTGGCTCTATCCCTTGCTCAAAACGTAACCTGAATCCAAATATCACTATTTGTTTCCATGCTCCCTTTGTCTACAGCTGGCACTTAACCAATTACAGTCAAACCGGGTGTTCTCTTGCAAGCTACATTGCAATATTCTCACTCAACATTGCAATATTGATTGACAAGTTGCCGTGAGCAATTTGCAAACGTTTTGGGAATATTTATTTCTGAAATTCAACATTTACTTAAACTACCATTTGCATTGCTGAAAATGCTATCTACCCACCAACAGTACTATTTTAAATATATTCTAAGGATTTTGGGTGAAGGAAAATTCGAGTCACTGTAGAATATATACATTTAAATGTATATTTCTACACTTGAATTTTCCTTCACCCCAAATCCTTAGAACATACTATGTAATCGAGTGAAATGCCGAAAATTACTTATAATATTTTAAACATAAATTTGTATTTCTACTCAAAAGAAAGACGAACGTATAAAGGAATCTACTGAGGAATCTTCACTAGGCCTTTGCAAATTGCTCAAGCCAAATTGACAATCAACATTGCATTGTTGCAGTGCGATATTGCAAAGTAGCATGCAAGAGAACATCCAGTAAATACTGAATTCTAAACACTGACTTGGCTTGTTTTATGGGTGAGAACTTCAGTTAAACTAGAGTTATGTGCTTTGTGTAATTTTTAGACATGGTTGGTCTGCAGGCTTTGAGCAAATCCGGGAGCCATACATAAAATATATCTGTCCTAATGCGTAAGTTACATGTACACCAAACCCGCAAAATGTACAAAGTATTACTGCCAAACCAGGTGTTCATTTCCACACAACATTGCAATATTGACAGCAACATTGCAATGTTGACTTGCGAATCGTACACGGAGACTCCTTGGCAAGTTGCTAAAAATTCGCATTTTAAATATCGGACTTCACATAACATGAAGTTTACTTAGAGTTAGTTGTTCTGACTTTCAATAGAACTTCATATTACTGTATGTGAAGTCCAATATTTAAAATGCGAATTTTTAGCAACTTGCCAAGGAGTCTCAGTGTACTGTTTGCAAGTCAACATTGCAATGTTGCTGTCAATATTGCAAGGTCGCGCGGAAACAAACACCCGGTTTGGCAGTAAACTATAAGTATTACTGTACTGTATAATAATTATGTGTAACACTACTCATAACATCACACTTAAACTACACAGGGTCTGAAATTTACATTTTTTTTCAGTATCCCATGGGATACCAGGGTTCAAAGTTTTAGTATCCCCCCTAAGAATCCAGTATCCCACTTCTGGATACTAGTTACCATAATTTTTAGTATCCCACCTATTTGTCGGGGTGACTGTACATCACAAGAAATATATTAAGAAAACATAAATTAATCAAAACAGTTTTATTTTGCACTAAAACCCATCAAAGTCACTTTCAGAGTCAGACTCTGAATGAAATAAACTCAAATTTTTATATAAGTTTGAGTGTAGTTAATGGGAACCACAAAGGAGTTAAAGTCATGTAATGTATTGTTGAAGAATGAGGGAGAATTAGAAGGGAATTTGAATAAAAAGCGCAATTAGCCTCTGGCTATTATTGCTTAAAGAACCATGTAAAAAACGACAGAAGAAGAATAAAAGATATGTAATGTATAGTATAGTGCAATCAGGATCTGGGACACAACCCTGGATGCTTTTCGACCTTCTGGTGGTATCATCAGCAGGGGGTTGGGAGTCAATGTAAATATTAAGTTAATTGTTGATTGTTGGAAGAGAAATAATAGCAAGCTGACAACCATCCCCGCGAAGGTCCTGGGACGAGATTGACAAATATCAACGACGCTAATCACTCGATTTCCAAGATGGCGACTTATATAGATCAGTGGTGCTAACAAAGCTATCGGGAGACCAACGGAGGCCTTTTCCACTATCCCGATTTTTGAAATTTCGTGGTATCCCGTTGGGATACAAGTAAAACAGAAGTTAGTATCCAAAACGAAATTTTAGTATCCCGTGGATATCGGGATACCGCAAATTTCAGACCCTGCTACATCTGACATATGCAAAAATTTGCAACAACAACAACAAGAAGTTAGTTTAATAGTACTCTTTTTTAGCTTATTTTGCAATAATTGAGGTTGGGTACTTAAGCTTCCAGAAGTAGCTATAGCTATTAAAAAATGCTTGCAACCTCAGCTCTCCTTCTGATCTCCAATAACCCAATGGCCAGAGTGTTTAGTTCTGGTTTCATCTTTATCTGTTCAAAACTCAGAACATGTTCTCAGTATTTGAGTCTGCTAAGCTTTCAAACATGCCACATGCACTACTGCAGCCCTCGAAAAAAGTCAAAATTGAGGTCGGCAAAAAAATGCCGACCTAACGGCACATCTCGGCATTTTTTGGTGGCCACTTTCTACATTTGCATAACCAACTCCCATATATGGAGTTGTTTACAACCAAAGATAAAATAAGAACGCTGACAATTGATGCAGCTAACTGGCTTCTCCTTATATATCGCACTTTTTAAATAATTCTGACATCGACAAATTTAACTCGATCAATTAAATGCGAGGGTTATGCGAATGAAAACAAAGGCTTCTTGAGCTGCTATCCGCGGCCGAAAAAGGTAATTCATCAGCTGAGAAGAACTGGATTGAGGTCGGCAAAAATGTGCCGACCTCGGAGATTGACAGGTAGGCATCTAGGTCGGCATTGCTGAATGCCGACCTCGTTTTCGAGGGCTGCTACTGGTACAGTGAGTATACTACTCATGAAATCTTGTCATGACACTTAAATTAATTTAATAACACGTTGTATCTTATTGTAGGCCTGTAATGCCAGTTACATTGAATGGTGGATTTATGATGCCTTCCTGGTAATACTAAGTTTTCCTTGTATTAATTAATGTACTGTATATGATTGACTAGAGCAGTAAAATATATTTTGGTATCCTTGACCACACTGCTGCCAGCTTGCTCTAAATTTATGTTTATCTGTCCTTCACAGGTTTGATCTTCACTCACTTAATGTAGGAGGCGAAGAAGATGAGAAAGGAATTAAAAAGGCTTCTGAAACTTGTACGTGAAGAAAAAAAATTGACTAGTTTACTAAATAAACAATATGGCTGCTCATATTATAAATAGTATAACACTATATTATATAGTAATACTCTGTATCTCTTTTTTGTTTTCAGTAAAAGCTTTAATTTCTGATGAAGAGAGACATGTTCCTTCAAATAGAATCGTTGTTGGTAAGTTCCAGTATTTGAAGTACACATCTACTTATATACCTATCTACCTACACACCTATCTCCCTATACACCCATCTGCCTACACACCTATCCACCTACTCACCTATCCACCTACACACCTACTCACCTACACACCTATCCACCTGCCCATCTATCTACCTACATGTAGGTAGAACTATCCACCTACACACCTATCCACCTGCCCACCTATCCACCTACACACCTGTCCACCTGCCCACCTATCTACCTACACACCTATCCACCTACTCATCTATCCACCTACACACCTATCCACCTACACACCTGCCCATCTATCTACCTACACAACTATCCACCTACACACCTATCCACCTGCCCACCTATCCACCTACACACCTGTCTACCTGCCCACCTATCCACCTACACACCTATCCACCTACTCATCTATCCACCTACACACCTATCCACCTACACACCTATCTACCTACACACCTATCCACCTGCCCATCTATCTACCTACATGTAGGTAGAACTATCCACCTACACACCTATCCACCTGCCCACCTATCCACCTTATCCACCTGCCCACCTATCCACCTACATACCTATCCACCTACACACCTATCCACCTGCCCACCTATCCACCTATCCACCTGCCAACCTATCTACCTACTCACCTATCTACCTACACACCTATCTACCAACACACCTATCTACCTACACACCTATCTACCTACACACCTATCTACCAACACACCTATCCACCTACACACCTATCTACATACACACCTATCCACTTAACACACCTATCTACCAACACACCTATCCACTTACACACCTATCCACCTGCCCACCTACACACCTATCTACCTACATACCTATCTACCTACACACCTATCTACCTACACACCTATCCACCTACACACCTATCTACCTACACACCTATCCACCTACACACCTATCTACATACACACCTATCCACTTACACACGGCCTATCTACCTACACACCTATCCACTTAACACACCTATCTACCAACACACCTATCCACTTACACACCTATCCACCTGCCCACCTACACACCTATCTACCTACATACCTATCTACCTACACACCTATCTACCTACACACCTATCCACCTACACACCTATCTACCTACACACCTATCCACCTACACACCTATTCACTTAACACACCTATCTACCAACACACCTATCCACCTACACACCTATCTACCTACACACCTATCCACTTAACACACCTATCTACCAACACACCTATCTACCAACACACCTATCCACCTACACACCTATCTACATACACACCTATCCACTTACACATGGCCTATCTACCTACACACCTATCCACTTAACACACCTATCTACCAACACACCTATCCACTTACACACCTATCTACCTCACATCTATATGCTAACACATCTACCTACACATCTATCTGCTGACACACCTATCTACCTACAGCTGCCTACTTATGTGGAGTTCTCTGCACCAACACAACCATCCAGCTACATGTGTTTACTGGTAATTTACTTACTCTTTTAATAGGAGGATTCTCCCAGGGTGGAGCATTGGCCTTATACACTGCATTGACAATGGATAAACCTCTAGGAGGCGTGCTCTCTCTGAGCACATGGCTTCCTTTACACAAGAACTTTCCTGGGGTAAGAATAGTATTACATTTCAATGGTCATTTTGTGTTTGGCTAGAGTACCGCATACTGTAATTCCAATTTCTTGTTTGTTCGTTCGTTCGTTCGTTCGTTCGTTCGTTCGTTCGTTCGTTCGTTCGTTCGTTCGTTCGTGCATAAATGGGCTGAAATTGCACGTAGTAAGAAAGTTATTTTTCTGACATTTCTTCCTTGCGTTTACAGGCGTTGAAATGGAATTCAAGTACACCAGTATTACAGTGTCATGGTACAGTAGTACAGTACAGTAGTTGATAGGTGTTGGTTTTTAGTAGCACACGTGCCTTTTAGAAGAGCCTTGTTGAAACTTCATCTGGGCCACAAGCTTTGTTTATTTTAAGTTTATTGAAAGAACGTACAATTGTTTGTTGACTAGTGCCTATATGCAGTATGCAACGATAAATTTAGTTCGAAATTTGTGTAAAAGTAGTTTTAAAATGATTAAGTTTTGTCTTCTCAACTTTCTCATATAAATATCCCGCCTTGTTCTTGAGATATAAGGATTTCTTCTAAATTGTCATGCGCTATACCTATTACATTGCATAAATTGACTCATTGAAAAAGCCGGTGTATCCTTGCAAATATTTAAGAAATCTGTTGAAATCACTGAACATGTGTACTTGTCTATTCCAAAACATTAAACGTGCAAGGTTTCAAGTAATTTCATTAAATGATGGTTGACTGATGTCATAAGTATGACTATTTACATACAAAACATTAATATCTCAAGAACGAGGTGAGATATGAAAGTGGTGTAAACGCAAAACTTTATAATTTTAAGTCTTTCAAACACAAGAATTTATTTCAAACTGAATTTTTCGTTCCATATGCACTTTAAGCATTTATTATATGGCACGGATTACTTCCGGGAAAATCACGTGCTGTGATTGGTTGCTGACGTGGCGAGATTTCTCGGTAATGCCCGCGGGCAATTTGAAAATTTTTAATGCCCTACGAATGAAACAAACCAAACAAAAAATCCTAATAAGAAACTTTTATTGCTGCAAAACGACGAAAATAAATGAAATAAACGACGATGAACATTACAAAAGTTAATTCTAGTATCCAGACGAGAAAGAAACAGCAGAAAAATGACGCTATTTTGGTGTTTCGACAAAGTTAAAGGAAGCGAAGACCAAGAAATACAAGATTGATTTTGAAATAAAAGGTGCCATATAATAACCGAGAGTGAGGTCTTTACGGTAAAATATTAAACCTCGGTCTTAGCGTATTAACCTCGCTATCGCTCGGTCAATACAGTCGGTTTAATATTTTACCGTAAAGACCTCACTCTCGGTTATTAAGTAGTTAATATTCAAGATCATCAGTAGTTCTTATCCTTAACGTTTCTTTTGATCTACACCATTCCGTTCACCTCTAAAACATATCTTTTTAATTTCATGTCAGGTGAAGCCGACCCTATGGTGGCGCTTGCTTTTGGTAGACTTACGTGCCAAGTTGTTAAATCATTTCCAACTCCAAATCACGAATTCAAAACTTATCCAGGCCTTTCGCATAGCTCTAGTGAGGAGGTTGGTATAGAAGAGCATTTAAAATGACAAAGTAACATCTTTTGTTGTTTTTCGACTTCAATTCCTTGCTTCGTTGTTGACATATTTCAGGTTGTTTGATATGTAAATTAAACATCTCGACGTCACATGTGCATAATGACTTTATCGGAGAAGGTTATATCGTTGGTAATTGTTATTACCATTTGAAGATTCTACATGTTTGGTGTTGTGGGAAAAACACACCCACATGCTTCCTTCGAATTAATTCGGTTGATAACAGCAACGATATATAACCTTCTCCGATAAGTAAGTCATGCACGTGTGACGTCAAAACGTTTAATTTGCATATCAAACAACTGAAATATCTCAACAACGAAGCAAGCAAACGAAAAACTGCAAAATATGTTACTTTGTCATTTTAAGTGTTCTTTCAAATAAGACGAACTTAATTTTTGCTTTATAAGCACAGCTAATAAGCCATTTGTACGATGACGTAAAATAGCGTTGGGTGACTTCAACTACCAGAATGCTTTGCTAGCATCCTAGTGCTGGTAAGTGGAGGAAACCGGCAAAGCATTCTGGTAGTTGTAGTCACCCAATGCTATTTTACGTCATCGTGCAAATGGCTTATTGGTTCACTGATGACTCCAATCTATTTGACGCATGCGATCGAATAGATTACCTTGTCAGAAGGATAAAAATTGCGCGTGTGAAGCGACCCGAAAATGCCTTTGTAAACTATACCCTTCTTATACATTGAGCATTTTGTAATGTGGCTAAATGTAATTTAGGCAAGGTAAAAAAGTCAGCTAGTCAGCGATCACTCATTTATAATATGTGGGGATTATCTCAGCGCTCATCAAAGTCTTGTCAGCGTGGTCTGAGCTTGACTGGTTTGCGCGCGCTATCTATTTATTAGATATTTGGTCAGTGGTCACTCATGTATAATATGTGGGGATTATCTCAGCGCTCATCAAAGTCTTGTCAGCGTGGTCTGAGCTTGACTGGTTTGCGCGCGCTATCTATTTATTAGATATTTGGTCAGTGGTCACTCATTTATAATATGTGGGGATTATCTCAGCGCTCATCAAAGTCTTGTCAGCGTGGTCTGAGCTTGACTCACTGCTTGACTGGTTTTGCGCGCGCTGTTTATTGAGTTGATTTTATTTTTGTTTAGGAAATGCTCGACGTCAAACAGTGGTTGACGAAAGTTCTTCCTCCGAAGGATTGACTATCGAGTTCTTTATGATACGTAAGCTTGGTGTGTGTTTAATTGCTAACAGTACTGTACAGGGACAAGAAACACACGGCCAGCTGATTGCACAAATGTCGCCTTCCACGGTAACACTTTGATTAAAATTAGATGTATACGCAAGCCGCACTCTGGAGGCACGTTTACCAAGTACCAACTGCGAGTAATTCAACCAATTTATCATTCTGGTGTATGTGATTAAGTAAATTAACATTTTTGGCATCCGCCATCGGAAGCACGGAATACGCAAGTCCAACTTCGTGATTTTTTTTTGTCTTCGTTTTTTGTGGCCGATATTTTTCTAGCAAGCGCTTTTTGTTTTACGTTTTTTGAGGGGCGTGAATGAATGCCGTGCAATGGTCAAAATAGTGCGAGACGAGTTGCACGAACCATTGCAGTGCGTAACATGCTGTGCAATTGTCAAAATCGTTGCGAGACAAGTTACACGAACCATTGCAGTTCGTAACATGCTGTGCAATGGTCAAAATCGTTGTGGGACAAGTTGCACCAACCATTGCAGTGCGTAACATGCTGTGCAATGGTCAAAATCGTTGCGAGACAAGTTGCACGAACCACTGCAGTGTGTAACATGCTGTGCAATGGTCAAAATCGTTGCGCAACAAGTTGCACGAACCATTGCAGTGCGTAACATGCTGTGCAATGGTCAAAATCGTTGCGCAACAAGTTGCACGAACCATTGCAGTGTGTAACATGCTGTGTAATGATCAAAACCGTGCTAGATAAGTTGCACGAACCACTGCAGTGTGTAACACGCTGTGCAATGGTCAAAATCGTGCGAGACAAGTTACACGAACCATTGCAGTGTGTAACATGCTGTGCAATGGTCAAAATCGTGCGAGACAAGTTACACGAATCATTACAGCGTGTAACATGCTGTGCAATGACCAATTAAGATCGTTGCGAGATAAGTTGCACGAACCATTGCAGTGTGTAACATGCTGTGTAATGGTCAAAATTGTGCGAGATAAGTTGCACGAACCACTGCAGTGTGTAACATGCTGTGTAATGGTAAAAATTGTGCGAGACAAGTTGCACGTTGCAAAATCGTTACCAGACAAGTTGAAAATTCGAAGTGAATGGTGAAAATGAAAACACTAGAAAATTACGAATTTTTGCTTGTTTTTACCGAAAAAGAAGGCTACAGCTACAGCTACAGACCGAGTTTTATTACAGAATTTTAACGAATTGAATGAATAGGACCAGGCCAAAAATTGCTGCGTCAGCAAATATTGCTTTATTCGAGGTTTGGGTGGCGATATGAAGGGTGGTGATGGCGCTCCTATGCCACCCCCAGGGCGCTTATATACGCGCCCTGCCCCCCCTTACAAAAGCGCGTCTTTGAACGAATTCCCGCGTGTCAGCCTCGCAAACGTTTGGGGGATGGGAAATAGTCAAACGTGACGTCATAACATTTCTTTTCATTCGTCGAAAGTCGAAACTTTCGTTCGCCAACTTCGCCGACTGGTTGGAATTTATTGGCACGAAAATGGACATTTTTCTTACCTCGTGACAGAATACAGCTGGATGAACTTCCAAGTGGACTAACTGGGAATGACGGTAAACTTTTTTCTCTTTTAACTATTTTAAAAAACCTTTTGAAAAGACGTTCTTTGACATAAAACATTTTCGCGCCAAATACGACCTGTGTCTTTTGAAGTGTTTTGGCCCTTTTAATTTATAAACTAAAGGCATTTCTAATTTAATTTTTGTGTTAACTTTATTAATAAACGATTTGAAAAGAATGGAAAACGCTATCCGTGAAAGAAAATTTATTTTAAAGCCGTTTCTTCGACGCCCTGCTTCACTGCTTGTGACACAAATATTTGACATTTTTTTTCTTGCCAACTGACAAGAAGGCTTTGCTTTAAATGCTGCTATATGACCAATAAACGTTTCAATAACGCTCCTTGTCGAAGAAAAGTTTATCAAAGAAAACTTTGGGTCTGAATTTTTAATTGTTTAACTCATTTCCATAAAAAACCCAAAAAACCCAAATAGAAACCAGTATTTATTTATTTGGTCAGCACTTGATTCCATATGCCAAACTAACATTGGGTCAAAATTAATAGCGTTATCTCACAATTTTTGTTTTTATGTGGTGATGGATCTAGGGTGTAAATTATATGTTTTATAACATGGATTCCATCAGACACAAAACAATACACACAAGCTCTTTCACTGATTAAAAATTACTTTCTCCTTACATACGTGAAATGTTAAAATCAAAGATATTCAACACCAAACTCATTTGAGACTCAAGCTCGATATTTAAAGTGACACTCCCTCATTGTTCAAATATTACATCTTGAATCATTAATAATTAATGAGATAATCATCCAATTACAACTCAGTGTTCATCTAATTTATAACATCCAGTTATCTATGCGACAGCAAGATACAAGTTCATGTATGACTAAATTTTATGCACACATGTCTGGATCTTCCAGTCCTGAATTTCTTCCAACCATCTTGTTAATACAGTACCACATTACACCATTCTGTTGAGAACAGAGCAGTTTATTTATTGATGTAAGTCTTGCATGCTCCACCCAGTTAAAAGTACAGGCTAGCTAGTAGCTATACACCAAGCGACTTCACTTGGCTGAGGTAGAGTTTACACGAACAAACAATGCAGAAGCCATCTGTGGTGATTCAGGTCGTGCTTCAGATCTTCCATTTTTCCAACGAAATGACATCAAAAGGAACCCTACAATGATCATAACAGCACCAACCCACTTCAATGCAGAGAAATTATCATGCCACCATATTGCATCTACACCAGCATTAATCGGAATACCGAGAACTGTTCCCAATGAGATGAACAGTGGGAAGGTGAAAGCAATTCCAAAGTTGATCAAGAAGTTGAATAATAACCCCAGAGCAGCCGATCCGCAGAGAAACTCCCAAGGCATGTTGGACCAATGGATTTTTTCATAATGCGTGAAATGCATGATCTCCATGATTGGCCAAAAGCCAAGAAGATTAAGAATGCCAAGACAGCTCAAGAAAAGGCTAACCTAAATGTAACATAAAAAGTGGGTCATCTCAATACTTTGAATTTAGAGCCACAAAACAATAAGTAGAGAAGGATAAAATTGTCTGGTGACTGGTGTTAGCCAGAATAAAGTATTTGGTATATCTATGGACTGGAGAAAGTGAGAAAAAGAAGGGGGGGGGGAAGCAAACAAGAAAGAAAGAAAACAAGAAGCAAAACAAGAAAGAAACAAGGAAAACAAGAAATGAAACAAGAAAAACCCCAAGAAAACAAGAAAAAAATCCAGAAAACAAAAAAATATCCAGAAAACAAGAAAGAAAAAAGGAAAACAAAAAAGAAAACAAAAAAGAAACAAGAAAAAACCGAAAAAAAAACAAGAAAAAAAAACAAGAAAGAAAACAAAAAAATATCCAGAAAACAAAGAAAAGAAGAAAACAACAAGAAAAGAAAAAAGAAAAGAAGAAAAAAATCCAGGAAACAAGAAAAAAGAAACATGTTTATGAATTTTTTCATGTCATTTTCAAACATTTCATGTTTTTCATAAACATGAAACGAACCAAAAAAAAAAAGAACAAGAAAGAAAACAAGAAAGAAAGAAGCAGATAACAAAAAAGAAAACAAGGAAGAAAACAAGAAAACAAAAAACAAAAGAAGAAAGAAAAGAACAAAAAACCAAGAAAACAAGGAAAACGAAACAAAATAGAAACATGAAACAAACCAAAATAAAAGAACAAGAAAGAAAGAAAACAAGAAAGAAAGAAGCAGAAAACAAAAAAAAAAGACAAAAACAAGAAAGAAAGAGAAAACAAGAAAAAAACAACAAGAAAACAAAAAAGAAACAAGAAAAAAAAAGATAGGAAACAAGAAAAAAAGAAAGTAAAAACCCAAGAAAGAAAAAACCGAAGAAAACAAAAAAGTGAACAAGAAAGAAAAACGTAGAAAACAAGGGGGAAAACCAGATAGAAAACAAGAAAGGAAACAAGAATACAAAAAGAAAACAAGAAAGGAAAGGAAACTTTAAGAGGCTGAGGCACTGAGGCATACCTGGCTTACTTCAGCATCGCCCACGAACCTCTTGAACAAAACTTTATACACGGCTGCAAGTATCGCAGAACCTACTGCCAGCAGAACACCGCGTGTCGAAGGTCCCGTAAATCCGTTGCTATAAGCGATCACGACAATACCACCGATGGCGATGAACGTTGCTAAGAGTCTTCGCCAGGAGAACACCTCTTCGGGGAGAACCGCTAACGATAATACAAACACGAACGCGGGCGCGGAGCTAAATAATGCCGTGACGTCGGTGGCAGAGAGTACAGAAAGCGCTCTTGTGTACATGTAGTTGCACGCACACCACAACAAAGCGAAAGGCAAGCATCGTGTAAAAAGCGTGAACGGGCAAAGGCCGCGTTCGCCAAATATAGTCTGTGCTTTCGCGAAGCTCGTCCGAATACCGTAACCCTTATAGAGTCGAAGAACGAGGCATATCACGGGAAAACAAAGCGACATCCATGAGGTTGAAAACCACACAACGAACCACGGAGCATTGAATGTCTTCGTGTATGTCTTCTTGGCAAACTGGGTAGAGCCGACCCACGAAATAGCAATCCCAAGCACAATTATAATTCCATAAACAGTCTTTCTTTTCTTATTCGATTTCTCGTTTCCCATTTGGAAATATATCAAGGAATTATCACTTACATCCATTTGTATATTAATATATGATATCGTTCGTCATTTGTCCTTTATAATATAAATACAGCAGATATTGCCAGATAATCTTTTTCTCTTTGTTCAGACGTCTGAATACGATCTCACAAACTGAGTTTCTGTCATTGACCGGAAATTGCAAAATATCAGTGAAAGTGATCTCAAGTGATCCCAAGTCACGCGGAACTCGCGCGCTCGCTGTATTTAGCGCCGGATGTATATTTATGCGGTCCCATTTAATAAGTCCATTAACAGCGCTTAATACTCAACCAACTGCACGTTCTCCACCCGTTCTACTTTTAGATTCCTATAGAATAGCGGACAAACAAACCCAAATTGACTTTCAAATGATTGCAAATGAGCCATTATCACAAGAATTATGGATAAAAGCGGACAAACCGAAATAGTGACGTCATCACGACGGAGCGCTATTAGCAATAATATTTCAGTTTGTTTGACATGTAAATGTCATATAATGTCACATGTTGTGGCGTACATGTTCACAGGCTTCTTTTGAACTGCGTATCTGATTGGCTGCTTGGTTACTGGCAGCCAATCAGATGCGTAGTTCAAAACGAACTACTTGCGAACTTCCCAATGAACTTGTGAACTTGGGACCGAACATTTTGGTGAAGAGTTGAACATGTTGCAAATGACTGTATCACACAAATCACTTGAAATTCTACATGTTTGGTGTTGTGGGTGAAACACACGCACATGTTTCCTTAGAATTAAGTTTGGTTTGATAATAACAGTGCTAATTCCAAAACGTTTACATTTGTAGAAAGTCACATAGGCAAAGCGCGTTCATTCATAATCAATCAGGAGCTGAACCAATGACTGAAACTGAAAAAAGTTCTTGAACGACGTGGTAGAGAGTATATATTTACATCAAAATTTATAAATAAGCTAGGGTACGACGACAGTGAACTCCACTCTCCACATCCAAAACGTTAACTCTTCAGTCATTATCATGCTTCAGATGTGAAGTCAGGATTTTTGTTTATCACGTCGGATTCAGTCCCTTACGCTGTCTGTTACCTTTGATCGCGGCTCCAGGGAACAATTTGGACTGAAAGCGACGTTATGTTAATATAAACAGTGAAATAAAAGTAGTGTGCTGCGTGGCAGTGTTGAAACAACAATCGAAATTATAGTAAGTTTGACTACTGCCGAAAATATTGAACGCACTTTCTGACGAAGGGCCTTCGCTCGAAAGGTTAGAACGTCGAAACATTAGAAACTACGTTCAATATTTTCGTCAGTACTCAAACCTTACTATATTTCGATTATGTTAATATAGCTGACGTCACTCTCTGGCCCTGAGTTAACCTTCCAGTTATATAAAAATTGAGTTCACTGGGGTACGATCGATACACCCACGTTTACTTTAGCGCTACGTTTGTAACCTATAAGACAAAGGCTTGACGTTCTTTCAGACTTTCACAAACAGTGAGCATGCGTGAATATCCGAGAACTATAGATATTATTTCTTCTTCAAGAACGCTAACGTTTCCCAGTAGGTTGACCCGAGATATTTCTCAGTAGCAAATTCATTGTTCATCAAGTTCTTAGAGAGTTGTAGATTGGTGTCCTTGTTAGGACTCCTCGTAGTCGTGTATCGAATGCTTCTTGGACCATTCTTATCCAGTTTCTCAAGCATCTAAAAGAAAACAGCCTGATGAGCAACACAAATGAAGTTTTATGAAGTTTTACAAGCAATCTGTTCACTCATACGCCTTCGTAAAAATCTACTTGTTTGTACTGTGTCACCATTGTTATCTATCTATTGGTCAAGCGTAGTCGGAGGAGCCAGAATGCTCCTCTTTCATTGGCTACTACCCTAAGGCAGGGGTGGGCGCCACTCCTATCCCAGATGATGTTGATTTTGCGGAGGGAGGAAAACCGGAGAACCCAGCGAAAAATCTCAATAAATGAAGCATTTCACACTGAGGGCAATCAGAAGGTTGTGGGTTCAAGTCTTGCTTGGGAACTCAGAATTTTTTCTGAGTAAAGAGCTCGAACAACATTTACACCCAGTTCTCATATCCGCGCTAGCATACCTGTCTCTTCTCTTGAAATCGGTATGACCATAATACCAGTAACAAACGGTATTACGCAGTATTTCACTGTGGAGTACCCAGATAATAATCTGGGATACCGCAGTAACACTGACTTAATGGGAGGAATGGCCCTTCCTGAACCTCTAGGGAAAACAGTTTATAGATATGACTTATAAAGGATTATCCAGTATAAATAACGTTAAAAAGGTAGAGTGTTGCGTAGGCAGTGTTCTGGATAACGCAAAGTGAAAAGCTGGTAAACTGCCGAGATCTTTATGGAACGAAATATTGAAGCCCTTCATCAAAGTAAAATATGCCTAAAAATAATAAGAGATTATTAACCGAGAACGAGGTCTGTACGGGAAAATATCAGACCGACGTCTTGACAGTACGGACCGAGCCGCAGGCGAGGTTCGTACAAAAAAGACCGAGGTCTGATATTTTCCCGTACAGATCGAGTAAACGAGGTTAATAAACCGTTTATTATATGGCTATTTCAAGTTTTTCGATAATTATTGTATCAAACTTAGTGTGAAAACCTTAGAAATTCACGCGAGCAAAATCAACATCCGGGACAGCGGTCCGGATACGGAAAAAGACGGACCGTGGTCCGGATACGCATTTTTACGGACCGTGCGTTGACCAATCAGAACTCAGGATATTTATTACAAAGACATATAATAAATAAAGTTAGTTTAGTATAACCGCTGGTTATATCATACCTTCTCATCCTCTGTTTTTACGTTGTTGTATAAAACAGGAGTTGAATCTCTTGCTTCTTCGAAACTAGGACTTCCAATGGACTCACTCAGGTTCGGTCCAGCTGAAAACAGCCCAGTGCCGTAATCTGGAGTAGTCGTCTTTGACTGTACCATCTCGTTAACGCGCTTATTGGGTCTACTTACTCCACCATTAAAATCGACCATTGGGCGAACGTTTCGATTTTCGTCGTAATTCGTTATTCGCCTGCTCATGGATTGTTTATTAAAATCATTTAACTCTGACTGCAGTTTCTTCCCTTGTTCATACAAAAAGCCGTTCTCTTCTTTAAGCTTATCCAGTTGATGACTGTGCATAGCGCATTCTCGGTTTTTCTCTTCCAATTCGATCTCACTTTTGTTCTTACTCACAAAGTAACCTTCACATTGTTCTTTCGCCCTGCTTGTTTCCACTTCGAGATGTTCGACTCGACTTTCCAATGTCTCTTGTTCTTTCTCCAAGATGTCCTTCTCTTGTTTCAGTCTCCCGTTCAACTCCCGATATTTTTCCAGCGCTCGTGTCTTTTCCTCGTCAACGCGTTTGTTCGCCTCAGATTCATGGTACAGACACCGACTCTGCTTCATTAAAACCACATTTGCCTTCCGTACCGCTTTCACCTGATACTGATTTCTTCCCATCTCTTCCCGAAGTCTACCTATCTCTTCGCCTAACTTAGCATTCGCCTCTTCCGTTTCCTCCTTGCTTTGCTGTAAGTCCTCCATTACAAGACTAAAGTCAATTGTAACATCTGGTCCAACCTGGACGTCCGACGTATTCAATTTCTCTCCGTTTAGCTTGGTGTACTTTCTGCTCAAAATCGCGTACTTTTCTTTCAGTTTCCCATACTTCTCCCTCGTTTTTTTCAAAATCCCCGATGCTCTTTCGATGTCCGAAATCAGTTTCGTATTCTTAGATTCGTATTCGTTTAACGCTGCCACCACCTAACAAAAAAAAACAGTATTCTGAAAGTTACAGGGTTCCCACGGTTTCGTTTCAAAAGCCCTTTAATAGAATGACGTATCACTGGTGAATCTCTTACCTTTTCCTTATCTTCACCCATCGTCTTCGACAATAATCATTCGAAATCGTGTTGTATGAGAGACTCGTTGTCTACGATACCTTGAAGATTTTGCACTTGGAATCTGAACTGATCCTTTAATTTCTCCAGTTTATACTTCTCTTCTTTCTCCTTGCTTACTTCAATCGCCAAGTCATCCACTCGGATTTTCAACGCGTGATTCCCTTCGCTCAGTCGACTTATCTCCTCTCGCGTTCCTTTTTCCTCTCTATTGTACCGCAGTTCTAGTTTCTCCTGCAGTTCACGAGTCATCTCGGCTACCTTTGAAATTGAATCGAGAAACCTTATTTTACAGTTGTATTCATATTACTTTACTGTGGTGTATCTTTACATGAGGCCGGCCCGAAATCAGGCTGGGCTAACTTTAGGTTGGATGGTGTTTTTCCTGTAGGTCGTTTTAATGAGTCCGCCCCGAAATTCAGTTCACGCCGACCTAATTACCAGGTCGCCTGCAAGACTGAAGTGAAGATTCGAGGCCGGCCCAAACTCAGGCCGTACTGACTTATAGGTCGCATATATGTAGTGTTTTTACAATTTTACTGTAGATCGTTTTCATAAATCCAGTCCGGGATTCCGTTCATGTGGGCCTAATTTCAGGTCGCCTGCTGGACTGAACTGAAATTGGGACCACGAAAAGAAGCTTTTTCAGTTACCGACGTGAAAAGCATATACTTTCACCTCTCACGCATTGTTTTAAACGAGATTGTTGGTAAATCTACATGAAGTAATGCCTCCATGGTGGTCAAGAGCTGGAAGACCATTGACACCAATTTTGAAGTAACAGCGACCGTATTTGATTAATAACCAAGGCGAACTTCAAAGCATAACAAAAACCAAATGCGAAAATTCAGGCCGGTCCGAGCTTAGGCCGGCCTTATGTAAACACACCGTCACAAAGTTCGTTGGAAATTAGGAAATTCATTCCAAAATTGGCAACCACGTTGTCATGCAGGATTGTCAATTATCAAATTAATTTTAAACATTTAAGAACTAAAACATACCTCAATTTGACCTGCTTGCTTCATGTTCTCCTTAACAGCGAGTAATTCTTGTTCGAAGTTATTTCCTTGTTCAACTAGTTCTTCCCTCAATTCTTTCTCCTTCTCTATGTAGCTCTTTTTCGCGTTATCCAACATTCCTTTTAGTTTCTTATTTTCTCTGTGCTTCTCCTCCTTCGCCTTCTCTATCTCTTCTTCCAACTCCGTACATCTTTCCTCCGTCTCTTTGAGGGTCTCCTTCAACTGCCTAGATTGTTTCTTTGTCTCGTTCAGAACTCTGTCCTTTTCTTTCAATTTCCTCTCGACTACACCCAACTTTCTCTCATGCTCCACGTTCTCGTTGTCCTTTGTATCCTCAACTGTCCCTTTCTCGTCTTCCAGTCTATTCCTGTCGATCCTAAGTTCGCTATTCTCCTCCATCAACTCCGCTTGCTTTTCAAGAAGAGCGTCCCTTTCTCGATTACTTCCCTCGACGAGGCTGGTGAGTTCTTTATTACGCTGTTCGTATACCGCTATCGTTTCTTGTCTATCCTTTAGCGTTCCCAACTTCGCACCGAGTTCGTTTTGCGTCAAATCGTGAGATTCACACTTCTGTTTCAAATGCGAAATCTCTTGCCCCTTTTCTTCAATTAGTTTACCAAGAGATCTATTCTTCTCTTCCAAACTCTTTTTCTCCCTTTCCTGGGATGCAACTTTCTTTTCAAAGGCCATCACTTGCTTCCGACTATGGTTAGTCTCTTTCTCAAGATCGCTAATCCGAGAAGCCTTCGCCTCGTTTTCTCGCAACACCTTCTCGTAAGTCGCATTCAACTTCTCGAACTCCGCCTCTGTCTGATCTAATGTTGTTTGAAGCTGATCAGATCCAACAGTCTTGGTTTCATTATCTCTGTTCAGTTTATCACAATTAGCTCTCAGCTTCTCGTATTCCTTTTTATTTTTGTTTAACGTTGTTTTCATTTCGCCGATTGTGGAGCTCTTCGACTCATTTTGGCTGCACAGTTTATCAAATTCCACTTCTCTTTGTCTTACCGTTGTTTCAAGTTCAGCAATTCTAGAGGTCTTTGTTTCGTTGTCTTTGTACAATTCATCACAGGTCACCTTCAACTTCTCGTATTCCTCCCTACTTCGACTCAATGCTATTTCTACTTCAGCGATTCTGGAATTTTTCGTCTTATTTTCGCTAGACAGTTCCTCGTAATTGGCCTGCAGGTCTTCGAATTCTACTTTTCGTTGACTTAACTTTGTTTCCATGTCACCGATTCTCGACGCGTTCGTCTCATTTTCTCGAGACAATTTCTGATACTTCACCTTCAATTCGTCGTAGTCCACTTTCTTCTGACGTAGTACTGTATCCATTTCACCAATCCCTGAATTCCTCATCTCGTTTTCCTTGTGCACTTCATCATAATTCGTCTCAAGCTCTTTGTATTCCTTGTTCCTCCGACTTAACGTTGTTTCCAATTCACCAATCTTAGAATCGCTCTCCTCATTTTCTTTCAAAAGTTTTCCGTATTTTACATTTAATTTTTCAAATTCCAAATTGTTTCGATTTAAAGTCGTTTCAAGCTCCATCACTCTTTCCTTGCTTTTCTCAATCTCCCTAGTTTGTCTTTCTTTGCCATTTGACTCCATCTCATCAAATTCTGCTTTTAATCTGTTGTATTCCTCTGCAACAGGAACCAACTCGTTCACCTGTGTTTCAAGCTGTAACCTTTCGTTCTTGACGTCCTCCAACTCTCGAACAAGCTCCATTTCTTTGCGTTTGAGTTCCTCAACCGCCTTCCCCAGACCACTCTCGCGAATTCCAGATTCCTTTAATTTCTCTTTCATGGAAACAACTTCAACCTCTACCGAATCTCGTCCATTTCGCACTCCATCAAGATCCGTTTTTAACTGCGAAATCTCTTCCTTAAATCTTCCTACCTCGTTTTTGTGTTGTTTTCCCGACAGAATGACTTCTTCGCATTTTATTTTAAATTCTTCCTCAATTTTCCTTTTCGCTTCATCTAAACTTTTCATATCCTTTTCAATTCGTTTTTTCTCCTTTTTGAAATTCTCTAACTTCATCCGAATTTCATCTCTTTCTTCGAAAAGTTTCTGCCTTTGTTCTTCAAATTCGGCTATTTTATTGCTAAGTGAATCAATCTGCTGGGCAGTTTGGCCATCTCCGGTGGTTCCTCTAATGCCGTTTTCCAACTTTAACCTTTCGTTTTGATTCAACGCGTGTTGCAAGTCACGTTCTAGTACCGCGAGTTGAACTTTGTAATCCTCCACTTCTACTTTCAAATCGAGTCTGGCATTCACCGAGTTTCTCCTCACTGTCCCACTGGTCCTACCGCGTCCCTCATGTCCCCCATCAAAATCACTCGTCATCAAATCTAACTCGGTCTTTAGATTACTGTTTTCATTCTGAATTTCTTCCAGATCTCCGTGTAGTCGTTCGACTTCCATTTCGTAATGGCTTTTAATCTTTTCGATAATGTCACTTTCGCTGAACTCGTCCTGCCATTTTGTTTCCATCTCCTTAAACAGTACATTATATCGTTCCTCGTATTCTTTATTACTTTCTTTCAACTCGTCGATTTCTTTGTCTTGGATTTCCAGAAGTTCTGCTTGTTCGTCTTGCAGCTCAGTCGCTTCTTGTAGTTCTTGTTTCAGATCAGATATTTCTTCAACCATCTTCTTTGCATCGTTTGCTTCTCCCTGAGGGCCATCCTCTTGATTACTGTCGTCATCACTTGTCACTTCTTCGTTGATGTTTCGTGTTTTCCTGTTTGTTTCGTTAACTGTAGTGAGGAAAATAATAATTAATAAATAGGAAATGTCCGCCTGCTTTTTTATAGCCTGCTGCAAATACGAGAGAGAGAGAGTTCAGGATGATGATGGCGGTGGTTATCGTAATGATGCAGATGAGGATTATGATGATAAGGACGACGAGGAATATGGTGAAGGTAAGTCTTTGAGAACAAGTTTCAAGTCAAGTCTCAAGTCTTTGAGAACAAGTCTCAAGTCAAGTCTCAAGTCTTTGAGAACAAGTTTCAAGTCAAGTCTCAAGTCTTTGAGAACAAGTCTCAAGTCTTCAAGAACATATATCTCAAGTCAAGTCTCAAGTCTTTGAGAACAAGTGTCAAGTCCTAAGTCAAGTCTCACGTCTTCGAGAACAAGTCTCACGTCTTTGAGAACAAGTTTCAAGTCAAGTCTCACGTCTTTAAGAACAAGTCTTAAGTCAAGTCTCAAGTCTTTGAGAACAAGTTTCAGGTCAAGTTTCAAGTCTTTGAAAACAAAGTCTCAAGTCTTTGAAAACAAAGTCTCAAGTCAAGTCCTAAGTCAAGTCTCAAGTCTTTGAAAACAAAGTGTTAAGTCAAGTCTTTACGTATACCTTTCTCTTGATCTTGTTCAAACTTTCTTCTCCACAGTTCATTGGCCATTGCGATATTCTGTTCAGACTCCCTCGTAAGTTCTTGTCGTAATTCTTCGAGCATCATCACCACCTCTTCGTGTGAATACCTCTTACCCCCTTCGGCAGTGGTCGGATAATCTTCGGCAGTTTGGCCAACACGCTGCTTGAGATCAGTAATTTCGACATCTTTCTCCTGAAGAACGTATTTCAAAGTATCGAGTTCTTCCTTGTGTGACTTCTTCAGATTTTCTATCTCTTTTTCAATGTCCTTGTTGGTTTTATAATCTTCATCTTGACTATTGATGCGGGCGATGTCTTGATCAGCGTCATTCCCCTGTTTACCTCCTCCTTCTACTCGTCCTCTCTCCTTCTCTAATTCTTCATTCAATGTATGAATCATATCGTCATATCGCAACTTCGTGCTCATGAGTTCCTTATTCAACGTATTAACCTCCGCTGACTTCCCCTCATCGCAGACTCCCTTCAGCTCATCTCTGAGTTTACCGCTGACCATCTTCTCGTTTTGCAGACTAGTTTCCAACTCCCCAACCCGTTCTCCGTGTGCGTCCTCCAAGCGTTCCTGAAGAGTGAGAATCTCGATTTCATACTGATTCTTCAACATATCAAATTCGACTTGAAATTTTCTCTCCGTTTCCAGTTTATTCCTTTCCAGATCTTGTATGGAAATATCTCGATCATTGAGAAGCTTCTTAAGTTTTTCCATTTCTCCTGGATTCTAGAAATACAACGAAATACTAAGTTTCAACCCTTATAACGTAACAAATAAATTATCAACGCAGCCAGGTGATGAATCCGACATAGTTTAACGCTACTCTGGCTTAAAAGTTTTTGAACGTTGCTTCTCAAACTCATTAATAATTCATGAGCTAATTAGCCAATCAGAGAAAAATATTTGGTCATGTGAATGAGTTTTGCAACACGGTAAAGGTCGCGCAAACTGAACTTTCAGAAATCAGATAATAAACGGCACAGACAAAGAACCGTTTATTACCACATTTCATAATTATAAATTCAACGTGAAACCATTGTCTATATGCCCCAATATCACCAAGTCCCTCTAACTATAACTGACGATTGAGAATCGTGTATTGTGTTTTACCAGGGGTTGCAAAT
The DNA here is from genome assembly GCA_035771165.1 of Paragorgia papillata. NCBI lineage: Eukaryota > Metazoa > Cnidaria > Anthozoa > Scleralcyonacea > Coralliidae > Paragorgia > Paragorgia papillata. The sequence continues at coordinate 383,460 of JAWNZC010000248.1, read as the reverse complement.
ACTCGAGAACAACAAAAATCACTCAGCCTATTACCTCGTAATTTTCAATATTCTCTCGTGTTTGTAAAACATTCGAAATCAATAAAAATCACTTGGCCTGCAGTCTCGTGATTTTCATTATTCTCTCATGTTTTACAAACACTCGAGAACAAGGAAAATTATACTCGGTTAACGGCCTCGTGATTTTCATTGTGCTCTCGTGTTTGTAAGCCCTGGTAAAACACTCCCACCCGTTTATGAAATATTACTTCAAAATTACGTAGTTTAATCCGATAAAGAATCCTCCTGATTTACATAAACTTTAGCTTGATTTTCTCGGTTTAGACAACGTTTGTAACAAGAGGTACGTCGTTACGACCGCTGGCTGAAGCTCGGTTACTAAATGTATAAATATAGTTAGAAGTTTTGGTAATAAATGTGCTTATCAATATATAGACAAGTGTTACAACATTGTTTTTCAAAATTACTACGCCAATGAACTTACTAAATATTACTTAAAAAGTTACTGTTCATGACCCGACAGGTTCTATATTTAGACTCTCAGATGACAAATGGTGACGTTACCTATCGAATAGGCTTTTGGTAATAGACCGCCGTTATCACGATTTAATCAGGGCGCTCTAATTTAGAGCGCCCTGATTTAATGGAGCGTTGCGCTATTAATATACCAAGCCTCCAGACAACGTCTTTGATGGTACCGTGGATTGGTGGTAAAAATTGTTGAATCATCCCCGCTCCGATAAAGCAGAATTTTCTTTTTTTTTTATTAATAAACAAACAAGCAGACAAACAAGAAAACAAACAAACAAACAAACAAACAAACAAACAAACAAACAAGCAAGCCAGCAAACCAACAAACAAACAAACAAACAAACAAATAAACAAATAAACAAATAAACAGACAAACAAATAAACAAGCAAACAAACAAACAAACAAACAAACAAACAGACAAACAAACAAACGAACGAACGAACGAACGAACGAACAAACGAATAAATCAATAAATAAATAAATAAATAAATAAATAAATAAATAAATAAATAAATAAATAAAGAATACAGATAAAAGTTGTTCCATTTCTGACCTCTTGATTTGACATACTGATCTTGTTCATGACTGCTTCTTTCTCATCACTCAAAATCTGGTACTCCCTCATTCTCGCCACCAGCTTGTCGTTGAGATCGTTTATCGTCAAGTCTTTGATCTTCACATCTTCTTCCAACTTCGAAACTTGTTTTCTTAACACATCCTCTTCATTGCTTGTCGAAGTGATGGTAGCCGCAAAAGGAACTAGCTTTGGAGAATCGATGGTCTAGAATTAAAACGGAACTGAATTTGAATAAATGTGGAGCAGAATGCAGTGCAAAAAATGGGCGAAATATATATTCGAGAAATAATCACATTAATATTAAACAGCAAGCTGGGACTGACAGTTGGAACGGTTCAAAAGCAACATGAATTTTACAATTTAAAGAAGTCACGGTTAACTGACTATTATTATATAAGCTAGTTTGGTGACTTCCAAAACGTCCCAGCACTGCTAAAATGATTTTAGTGTCTGTATTGAAGTCAGTTTTCATCTTTTGGTATAAAGTTGACGTCGTCGAAGACGTGAAAATGGTCTGAGTGGCGTTGTATAAAGGGCGACGGAACGATGTCGATGTTGAGATTACTTTTGGGACTAAAAATGATTCCTTCTTGTTGTTTTGCAAAAATAATTATTTTATCGCGCAATAAAGGGACTGAAACGATATCGTACTATCATATCTGCCATCAGGGAGGGGGGGGCTTGCCATGTTTGCTTTCAATCTTTGCCTATTCGACGAGCAGTCAGACCAGAAGACCTTATTCCAGTTCTATGTAGTCAATATAGAGCTCATTGATACAGTCGAACTTATTATGCGGTCATTTGACAAAGTCTTAAAATTTTGTAGGTCAAATACTGTCACTCTATTAAACGGTCTGTCACCTCCAATAAGCGGACGGAGTTAAGCTTACTACTCTTCGCACAGTCCCAAAATTAGTCTCATTGTTTTGAACCTGTATTAGAAATTCACTAAGCAATACAACAAGGAAGACGATTGTCGATACGGCATGTGCTGTAATTCGGTTAAAAATTGGATTTTACAAAGGTTGCTACAAAAGCTCGACCGTCCTACCACAGTTCGCCTCTTCTGTATAATGTATATTTGTAAACACAAATTAATCAAAATATAGTAAGGTTGCATATACTGCCGAAACATGGAACGTAGAAGTCTAACGTTTTGAGCGAAGGCCCTTCGTACTACCTACACAGCACATTACTTTGATTTCACTGTTTGGTATATTTCTAAACGTTGTGTCGACTCGGTGTCCCGTAGTATAAACTGTACATAGTTTGAAGGAGGCCTGCATGGCTACATTACATTAATCACTATAGCAATCCCCAAGAATTACCTATATACTGACTTATCGACGATGTTATAAAGTAGAATGCTGCGTATAGGTAGTGTTTTGGATAGAGCAAAGTGAAAAGGTGATAAACTGCCGATATTTTTAGTAACAAAATACTGACGTTTCGAGCGGAGCCCTTCATCACATTTTACTCTGACAAAGGGCTCTGCTCGAAACGTCAGTATTTCGTTACTAAAAATATCGGCAGTTTATCTAACCACCTTTTCACTATGCTCTATACTATATGTTTTAGCAAAGTCCGGGAAATGTTATCACCTTTCTGAAAATCACCAGCCTTTTTTATATAGATCATTCAGACTAACCTTCGCTCTCGTAGGAATGCCTGTTTTCAGGGACGAAGAAACGCCGGATGAGTTGGCACCCTGTCTGGAACCTTGCGCCTTTCCTGACATTACTGGAATACCCGACTTCGGACGAGAAGAGGGCCTTGACATCTTCTAACAGTCTATATGAAAGCCGTCCAACAATACGATCCATAAACGGGACATCCGATGTTCAATTTGACCGAGGAACACGATCAAAGGTAGTAACGCTATATTATGATATTCAAAGGACGCGAACTTAATCGGTTCTAATATTTATCTTTTGAAAGATGATCTTTTGTTATGTCGCCGCATCCGTTTTAATGATTTTAATTAACTCAGTTAATGATTATGGAACAGACAAGGCGGCACCACACTGTGTCCCACACCCCCCATTTGGGACGTTTGTGACGTGCGAGGAGAATCGTCGCCGTACTCCTAATCCTAAATTCGTTTGTTGTTGTTGTTGGGTTTTTTTTTTTGGGGGGGAGGTGTCACTTGGATGCCACAGACTGCATAGAGTTGCCTGTGGAGTAGACTAAAGGTTTTTGTCCAATTTGAGGCAGCACTTCACTTGCGATAGTAATTTCAAGACGCAGGGGCACACATTTGACACATTTTGTTTGGAGGGAGCTTTTTTTTCTGGGACCGACTTTTTTTATCAGTCTATTTAACAAGATTGCATGCTATCTCTCCTCGAGTTCTGAAAAGGTAGTAAATGACCGAAGCAGATCTGATAGACAATTTGGGGCCGACTTTTTTACTATTTTTCAAGTGTTGGGGGGTGTCACACACAACCACACACCCCTAATGTGAGCCCCGATTTCATGCAAAATTTTATTGTCTACCACAGAAGCGCTTGTTCCAGTAGTCAATTATTTGTGAATTTGGCATATTCTCGAATTATTAAAGTGCGGATCAAAATGTTGAATTTGCATATCAAACAAACTGAAAAATCTCAAGAACGAAGCAAGGAAGCGAAAAACTGCAAAACATGTTACTCTATCAGTTAAGTGTTTTTTCAAATAAGACAGGCTTAATTTTCGTTTCATAGACACTTGATAGGTTTTATTTAGTTTGACAATTTCTCAGCTTGTAGCAAACTGCCGAAAGACAGAGTTTTTAGGGCCTGTCAAAAATCTTTTGCATGCTAGAAAATTAAAAACTAGAGAATCTGGTTGCATGGCAACTGTAGTCTAGCAACAGAATATAGTTATTGTATGATAATTTATTTACGATACAATTTATTCATATAATTAAAATCGCCGCCAATTTGAATTATTTTATAATGTATAAAAAATTAGCCTTTCCAGCCTCGTTCTTCTGTAAACGGTTTTTCAACAATAAGCACAAGAACAAGGTTCGAAAGGCTAATATAAATTAATGGATATTAAAAACTATAAATTGGCCGCCATCTTGACGGATAAATTTACTAGAAAAGCGAAAAAAATTCCCGGAAAAGTTCTAAAACTCCTCGTGTCATTTTGGAGGATGGGATCTAGCGGGAAGGGAAATTGGCGCGCAAAGACCACATGCGCCCTTGATCCGAGTGTTTTCAAAATTTGAACAAGATGGCCGAAGAAGAACAGACTTTAAACAACACCAAGGAGGAAACCGAGAATGAAACTAAACAGGTAGACCGCTGAAACGGTGTATGTTTTACCAGACTTTTCAACCCTACGCCAATTCCCTACTTCTCAACCTTTCCGAAACGTTTTATCGTAGGAAGAGAGTCAAGACACCACCGAAGAGTCGCTGTCGCAGACCGAAGAATCCAGAGCTCGATCCGGAGCGAAGAAGTCCGCCAAGAAATCCCCAGCAAAAGCTCCCATTAAGGCGGTGAAAGCCAAACCGAAAGTACAGAAGAAAGTGTCGAGCGATGAAGAAGACGAAAGCGACGACGAGGAGCTTGTTGGTATGAATTTTGCGAACTTTATATTATACTCTCGCGTCCATCCATTTTGGATGTTGTCCTGTACGGGGTCTTGCACATGCTGTTGTTATGGATTCCAAAATCCATGTGCGATATCCCGTCAGTTCAGAGTCGTTTGCCGAACGATGTTAAAAGCAATATTACTTCTAAACTTTAATACTCTTAAATTTAATCAACCATTTGCTCATATTTTATATCTTAAGCACGTCTTTACTTTAGGGCAGCTGCGGGGCCCCATTTTAACAAATACTTTTGTGAACGTTTCACAATCTGCATATTTAGACAATCAGCCAGGGTTTTTCAAAGCGCAGAAATAGGATAAATTTTTGTAATACTGGGATATCTATATGCCTTCTTGCAAGACAGGCTGCGTTTTATATATAAAATTCAACAGTTATCTTTTCAGCTTTTAGACCAAAGAGTAACGCCACTCTGATTAAAAGATTATTATTGCGATCTGCACTGCTTAGTTGATTTTGAAGAAAATATAAATATTAAGAATGAAGACGGCTACCCTATTAAACACGCGTGTCCTATTTTCATAGAAATTCCGTGAAAATTTGGGCTGAAACTCGCAATTTAATTATAGAAATTCTCATAACCAACTAAATTTGGGACTATACAATTACTTGGCGTTCATTTTTTTGCATAATTATACTACAGATGTATAATTAGAACTCCATTTGACCTATGTATGTCCTATTATCATTAGAAATATGCAAGTCTCCAATTCATGGACTCTTGAAGGTTTACACTGTAGTTATTTATTTGAAGCTGGTTCTCACACATCACTGGTGGTATCAAGTCACAGCAGTGGGTTCTCTCTAAGGCCCCATTCACACTATACTGGATAGCTTTTGTGCCAGCATGAAAACTATACCGGATAGGCCTTCTCTACACACACAAAATGCCTGTTCCAGCACAATTTCTGTGTCTGAGCACCACTGCGCTGCTCTGATCTCGAAAGAGGTACATCTTTTATCGTATAGCTTTTTGTGCTGTTTCAGCTCCAGTGTGAATGGACTATTTCATGCTGGCACAAAAACCTATCTGGTATAGTGTGAACAGTGTCCAGTTCCATGTGACAGTATTCAGGCCTTGCCCTAAGAAAAATGTACGTGAGCAGTTGATTGTGTGGGCAATGTTCGCAATGCCAGGTCAAGCCACTTCATCGTCGAGTAGATGCAGTCATCACCTTAGGGTTACCCTACTTATGAGGCAAGTGTCAAATTCTCCGCGGCAAGTGTCAAATTCCCCATGTAAACGCCCATTGTTGCAGCTAAATAAAATGGATGCAAAGTTGGCTCCCAGAGTCCCAGGGTGGCTCAGGGGGTAGGGTGACCCTTCCAGTAGGGACAACTCTCGTCCATGTAAACAGGACCTTTGACTGCTATTTTGTGACAATCACTCTTCTGCTCAAGTAACAGTATATTTCTTATAGTATAAAAATATAAAGTAAAAATATACAGTTGAGTGCATAATGATATTAGGTGCTACTCTGACTGACAAATTACACTACATGTAGGTAAGTACCAGTAGAGAAAGCTCTATATGGTAATTGACTAACTAGGATTTGAACTCACAACCACTAGTAAACTGAAGGTTTGAATCTCAGCTGTGGTCTGGTATGATTCATCAATTGGGATAGCACCTGCCACCTACAATATTATTCTCCAACTGGGTTTGCTATCTCACAATAGTTATTTCATATACTACTATACATCAAATTGATTAAAAATTCATGAAGAAAATTCGGAAGAAATGAATATTTAATCAATACAGTGAAACCTGAGTTTTGCGACCCCCATGTTTTACGACCACCTGTCATATACGACCACTTTTTCTGGCACGGATGATTTGTTGTGGAAATATACCTGCAATGAGCGACCACCTGCCTTACGCGACCAGCGACCGGTTTTTTGTGTCCCAAACAAGATATTTACCTGTTATGAGTGACCATCTCAACGTAAAACTGCCAAAATACGTTAAAGAAATACCTGTTTTTTCATAGTAAACAAACGCGAATGCGACCACATGTGAAAACAAGAAACCGGAAGTGTTGCTCAATTGCCGTGTTACCGCATTTTAGTCTTGTTTTGCTTCTCTTTTGAGCATTATTTGATGAAAATCTGTGTGAATTTCTCCTGCCAAAGCCAAATACTTTTTAGTTGATGTTTGAGAGTTAATACAATGACTGAACAATCCAAAACCATCTTGACGATCGTTTACCGCGACAAGTTTGTATATTTTACAAGGCTTTTTAACTTGGAAAGGAAAGTGACAAAACTGAGTGTTCACATCTAAAAAATACTACTGGAAGATCGTAAATAAAGCCAAGAGCTTTTAACAAGACCAAACCAGTGCAAAAATTGAATCTGAAATGTAACAAAAACACAGCGTAAAAACTGAAGTGAATGACAGTATGAGTCGCCGTGCTGCCAAAATGGCTGCTATGACATCACATCACTACCTGTCTGAACGACCACCTGTCCTTAACGACCACTTTTACGTGGCACCTGGGGTGGTCGCAAAATGCAGGTTTCACTGTATCTGTAAATCGCATGAATTCGTCCTGATTATTTTACATAAATTTTCCCCTCCATTTACTTAGCTAAAATCACTCCAACTTGAAAAATAGTTTTGAAAACATGGCTATTTAGATGCATCCATTTGATAAGTACGGTAAAGCATTCACAGCCAATCTGTATCTGATTTACTACAGCTCACTTGCAGTTTACCTTGTAAATCAGATACAGATTGCTGCTCATGCTTGATCTATTACGTACATGTACCACGGACATGTTGCTTGTACTGTATCAAGATTTGGATCATATTGATTTGACTGCTGTACTGAGACATGTACTGTATGGTGGACAGAAAGTATCTTCATATGTGTATCTATAGTAAATAGTACCCGGTAATGAATTATCATTGATTGTTTATGACCATTCAATTGATTGGAAGAAAATTTTATTGTGCCTTTCTGGATCCCACAGGAACTTTGGATGCACCATTAGTTATAGAAGGAAAGCGTGAGAGAAAGTCAACTGACTTCCTGGTTTCGGTATCTCAAAACACTGAAAAAAAGAAACTGGAGATCCCTGAGGTTTGTGGGATAAAAATACTGTGCACTTTGGTTGAGTGATCCAGGACATTCTTTCCATTAATTCTTTAGCCAATGAAATCATGGTGTTACTATCACAAAAATTAGGAGTTTCCAAGAGACACCTGACCATAAGTTCAGTGATTAACCTTAATAAATTCAGCTCCATCATGATCACACATCTTTATGCAAGGAACTATAACTATATTGTTTGATGTTTCACCAAGAAACACATACCATTTGGTGCTAGCAATGCTGTGATTTTATTGGCTAATTTTAAACAATTAATGGGTGTCCTGAAAGACTCAACCTAAATCTGCAGTATTACTGCTTAACCCTTTCACTCATCATCATTATTCACAAATAATCATCTGGTGTTAGACAGAGTAAAATAATAAAGTAAAGAGTAAAAGGGTTAGAGCCTACTCTAGTGAATGTATGTGTATGTATACATGTACTTCTCAGTCAATGTTTTTCTTTCTTGTTTTTCATTAGGGAAAAGGTGACACATTAGGCTCAATGCCAAGAGGTAATTACAGTAGGGCTTGGCATAAGTGTGACTGGTCGAATGTAGGTTTTGGAATATATTCTGTATACAGTATGGAGCAAAGTGAAAAGGTGGAAATCTGCTGCAAATAATTTTTATAATGAAATACTGATGTTTCACAGGGTTCGAAATAACGTTCAGAAAATATGCCTAATTTTGTAGGCTGTTTCTTGTAGGTCAAAATTTTTGCTCGCTGTTTCCCAAGCAGCAATTAAGTTACATTCTTGTCACATTCATTCATCTTCGCAATGGTGGCTAAGCAAATACTGATTTCTTTTACAATCATACAGAGAAATCAATTGAAAACAAATTACCATAAGTTTGATCTTGGCAAAAGCAATTTCACCTATAACCCAAAGTTGAGTTATATTTTGAAATTAGAAATCACCGGCAAGGTCCTAAAAACTGCCGGCCTGCAGCTGGCTGCTATTTCGAACCCTGTTTCAAGTGGAGCCCTTTATCAGAGTAATGATCTAACCACTGCTTATGCAGCAATCTACTTTTTATTCTGTATATACCTACTTTGTGTTTATGGTACTGGTAGTTGACATATTTTCTTTAAATTTAATTGATTCTTTCAGGCCAACTGTGTATTTTGAAATAATTTTTTACTTTTTTTAGTGGACCAGCAATTGTCTCGTGTTGTGGCTGATGAACTGAAGCCACTTCACAGACTTCTCTTTGGAAAGCCAGGAGTGGTAAATTTTCCTTTACATTGTAGAGCTGCCAGAGCAAATGGCAATATTCAGTGTATCATGATACTGCGATTTTCAGTTGAGCTTGGAGATAGATAGTTTTATTTAAAAGTTTGATCGTTGAAATGCACAAGTTGCCAAGGGAAATTCAAAACGTTGTCATGTGAGAATTTGAATGTTGTCATGGGCAAATTCAAAAGTTTGGGCAACGCTTTAATTTCTATTGGTCAAAATGCTCAAACATTCAAATTTCCCATGGGAACGTGTCAAATTGTGAAATGATCAAACTTTTCAACAAAACTTCCGGTCTCCAAGCTTAACTGAAAATCGCAGTACCAATGTTCTAGAGCAGGCTAAATGGGATTCACTCCTCCAGTGGCAAATTGTTCGTGGCAAGAAGGATAGCTAATAGGGCGAGGTGGTTTTGAAGAAAAAAAACCATGAAAAAAATGATATAACTGAGCTTATGCTTTGAGCCTAGTTCATAATCAGTGTTCATTTTCACTATCCATCTCTTTAACAACATATTCACCTGACATCACATTCAGAAAACGATTGATTATTGAATGATTCAATAGAAAATTAAGTAATTGGATAGGACTTATGCTCGAACAACTGGTCTTAGTTGCATGTATTGTATACAATTGAATACTGTATACAATACATCTCATGTGAACAGCTTTTTGATAATCCTTTTATCATGCTTTTTTGACAGAAACATGAAGTTAAAAGAAACATACGATGTTTTAATGGTTTTGATATAGAGAAAGTAAGTGATTATATTACTCCAGTGTGCAATTAAAAAAAGAATGAATTATTAACTACTTAATAACTGAGAGTTAGGTCTTTACGGTAAAATATTAAACTGAGGTCTTGCTGTATTGACCAAGCGATAGCAAGGTTAATACACTCAAGACTGGGGTTTAATATTTTGCCGTAAAGACCGAACAGTCGAGGTTATTAAGTAGTTTATTATATGGCACTTTTTATTTCAAAATCAATCTTGTATTTCTTGATCTTCGCTTCCTTTAACTTCGTCAAAACACCGAACTAGCGTTATTTTCTTCTGTTTCTTTCTCATCTGGATACTAGAATTTACTTTTATAATGTTCATCGCCATCTATTTAATTTATTTTCACCGTTTTTCGGCAATAAAAGTTTCTTATTAGCATTTTTTGTTTGTTTCCAATTTAGGGCATTAACAATTTCAGCAGCCAATCACAGCGCGTGATTTTACCGGAAGTAATCCGTGCCATATAATAAAAATCTTTAATCTATTTTTAGGATTCCCATGAATACAAAAAGAAAGAAGAACAGGTAGATAGGTACTGTACAGTAATGTCATTTGGTTTTTTATGCACTTCTGGATGTACATTCCTCAAGTCCAAACTTGTTTCACACATTCCCTGTTTATACCAGAGTCATCGAGTGATGTATGAATTGGCATGTATGAATAAAATGCTTGACTGTATATGCACCATTATACAAAGTAAAAAGATTGCATGTCATTTCATCCATAACAACTTTATTTTTTAAATAAATGGAACTATTAAGTCCATTGTTTTAAATAATTCAACTAAACATTTAGAAACAGTGGATTCAGGTTGACTGCTTAACGACAACAATTGTTGAGTTAGTTGCAGTTAATTAAGACGTTTCCAGGCAAAATGTCAGACGTTGCTGGGTGCGACTTACATCGTTTTGTTTAAAAATACTAGTATCTCATTCTGCATTGCGTGTGAATTGAATAAGAACTTGTAAACCCCACCCAGCAACGTCTGACATTTTGCCTAGAAATGTCATATACTGTACATGTACAGTATGTAATCCACTGTAAATAATAATGATATCAGTGCTACTCTGAGTGATGAACCATACTGGGTGACTGTGAGTAAAAAAAACTCTACTCGACCGCAGCTGGGATTCAAAGGTTTATGACAAACTATACTGGTTGACTAGTAAACTGAAGGTTGTGGGTTCAAACCCAGCCATGGTCGAGTAGAGTTACTCTCTACTCACCCGGTATGGTCCATCACTCAGAGTTGTACCTAATATCATTCTCCACCTGAGTTTGCTGTTCCACAATAATTATTCAATTCAGTTAAAGGTTTGCATAATATAAGGATAACAAACACAATCAAGCATATTTTCACTCAGTTCTTCTACAGAGAAGCTTACAGTCAGATTTTTAAAAATTTCAATCCAATTCTCAACCAATTTCCACCAAAATCTATTATGTTCACTTGGTCCTTGGTCTATGGCCAAACCTTCTACAAAGTTACATAAAATTGGATCTATACTTTTTGAGATCCTGGTGACAGACTTATAGACAAACTGAGGTAATAGGTACCATAAATAACAGGACTCTGACAGAATGGTTTTTGACTAAAGCTATGTTTACACTGCAAGCCAATGGCCTTGGCCTGGGATAAATGTGTCGTGTTTACACTGGCACAAGCCTGGGCAAGGGCAAGGCCAAGGCATAGGCCAACAAGAGAAGCAAGCCCAGATATTCTGGCCAAAGCCTGGCCTAGGCCAGCCCAAGGATGTGTTTACACTGCCAAAAAGTAGGCCAAGGCTTGCAGTGTAAACATGGCTTTAAGACTTGGACAGAATGATATTTTAGGCATTTCCAGTGGATCCTATTTTTTTAAAAGCTAAAATGTTTACTTTGCAGATTCACATTTGACAGTCTTAAAAGATTGTGTGAAATCTTAGATGTCAGTAGAAAAGGGAAAAAGGTATGGCAATGCAAACTTTATTGCAGAGAAAAAAATGCAAAACAGTAATGCTAGTCTGGCATTTTCATGAAGTTGCTTAAACTTTTGAGAATTCTTTTTATAGGATGAAATCGTGGTGAGAGTCATGGATTTCTTAATGAAACCCAAAGCTTCTGAGAATGTGAGTGTGCATATTTTATGAAAAATCTGCATCTGATCTTGTGTTATAAAACATCAAATTTGTATTTTTAATTTAAATCTTACATGTGATTTACATTTATTTTATTTTATAGCCTAATAAAGAAAAAACAAGAACTTCATCAAGAAAAAGTAAGTAGCAAGTGTGACAGTGCTTGTGTTTGAATGTTAATATTACAGTAGGAGTAAATTCATCTGGTGTTAAAAAGAAAAGGTGTCTATTTACTAAGGGTAACACTAACACATGAAAGTTTTTACGTGATGGCCCCTTGATGGAACTAGTTTGTAGAATTAATCAGGGAAACTATAAATGGTGTTGACTTTTCACTTTGGTCTTCAACATACAGTATATTGCAGTGTTTGGAAATTGTGTATGATACTGTATATTACACTCACACCTCCCACTCACTCCTTTGCTCACCTACATGCACACGCACATCTCTGTTACTCTTTTGTTCCCTCACATCTCACTCACTTCCTTGCTTATTCACACTCACATCTCACTCACTTCTTCATGCACTCTCACATGCACACTCGCACGCACACTCGCACCTCACTCACTTCTTCATGCACTCTCACATGCACACTCATTTCTTCATGCACACTCACACCTCACTCACTTCTTCATGCACACTCACATGCACACTCACACCTCACTCACTTATTCATGCACACTCACACCTCACTCACTTATTCATGCACACTCACTTCTTCATGCACTCTCACTTCTTCATGCACACTCACTTCTTCATGCATACTCACTTCTTCATGCACACTCACTTCTTCATGCACACTCACTTCTTCATGCACACTCACTTCTTCATGCACACTCACTTCTTCATGCACACTCACTTCTTCATGCACACTCACTTCTTCATGCACACTCACTTCTTCATGCACTCTCACTTCTTCATGCACACTCACTTCTTCATGCACACTCACTTCTTCATGCACACTCACTTCTTCATGCACACTCACTTCTTCATGCACACTCACACCTCACTCACTTCTTCATGCACTCTCACTTCTTCATGCACACTCACTTCTTCATGCACACTCACTTCTTCATGCACACTCACTTCTTCATGCACTCTCACTTCTTCATGCACTCTCACTTCTTCATGCACACTCACACCTCACTCACTTCTTCATGCACTCTCACTTCTTCATGCACACTCACTTCTTCATGCACACTCACTTCTTCATGCACACTCACTTCTTCATGCACTCTCACTTCTTCATGCACTCTCACTTCTTCATGCACACTCACACCTCACTCACTTCTTCATGCACACTCACTTCTTCATGCACTCTCACTTCTTCATGCACTCTCACTTCTTCATGCACACTCACTTCTTCATGCACTCTCACATGGACACTCGCACCTCTCACATGCACACTCACACCTCACTCACTTCTTCATGCACACTCACACCTTTTGCTCATTTCTTCACTCACATACAGTTATTGTACACTCCACCTCTTACTCACTCACATGCACACTCCCACCTTTCTGTCACTCCTTCACTTACATGCCTCACCTCTCACATGCACACTCGCACCTCTCACATGCACACTCGCACCTCTCACATGCACACTCACACCTCTCACATGCACATGCACACTCACACCTCATTTGCTCACTTCTTCACTCACACGCAGTTATTGCACACTCACACCTCTTGCTCACTCACATGCACACTTCCACTTCCCACCACACAGACACCTCTCACTTGCTCACTCAAGCCTCTCACATGCACACTCACACCTCTTACTTACTCCTTCTCCCTCCTTCACTCACTCACATGCACACTTTCACCTCTAATTTGCTCACTAACACCTCTCACTCTTATAGTAAAGAGTTAAAGTATAACTATAACTTTCTTGAGGAAATTTTATGTCAAGTGCATTTAAAAACTATATGATCTTGGCTTTGCATCTACACTATCAACTCTACTGTACATAAAAGTATTTGCCTGAGAGCTGTGTAAAAAACACTGAAAAGTCCTCTTCATTTTATAATTCATTCTTTGTTTTCAGAATCTGGAACAAAAAGGAAAAGACCCACAAAGGTATAAAAAATTTGCAATACATGTATCTTGTTAGCCTACACTAATAAAGTCATATTTTGGGTCCAAAAGAAGTTTGAACTAAGATATTCAGATAATGCTTCTGAGGCTTCCACACCAATCACATGCAAGTACTGATCAAGTAACCAATCACATGCAAGTACTGCTGTTCAAATAACCAATCACATGCAAGTACTGCTGTTCAAATAACCAATCACATGCAAGTACTGCTGATCAAGTAACCAATCACATGCAAGTACCACTGATCAAGTAACCAATTACATGCAAGTACTGCTGATCAAGTAACCAATTACATGCAAGTACTGCTGATCAAGTAACCAATCACATGCAAGTACTGCTGATCAAGTAACCAATCACATGCAAGTACCACTGATCAAGTAACCAATCACATGCAAGTACTGCTGTTCAAATAACCAATCACATGCAAGTACTGCTGATCAAGTAACCAATCGCGTGCAAGTGTGATTGTTTTCTATTATTAAAGGGATAAAAAAGTTTCTCAGAGTCCTGCCTAGTAGTATTTAATATTGGCATTATTTTTTGAAACAGGATGGGAAAACCCGTAGTTCAAAAAAGAAAGTTGAAGACAAAGCTGATTCTGACGAAGAGGAGGAGGAGAACGAACAAGAAGATGAAGAAGAAGAGGAGGAGGAGGAGGAAAAAAAAGAGAAAGAAGTAATAAGGCCTGCCCTAAACGTCGCACAATAGACGAATTTAATTCAGACAAATTTAATTCGAATTAACTTCGTCGGTAATGCGACGTCGAATTAAACGTCGAATTTCAGCGGAATTTAATTGTTTTTATTTGGACTCGTGGAGCCTGAAAACGACTTCTTGAAAACATGACACCGAATTGTCGCAGACCGAAGAGAAACATTTAATTCGACGCGACGGTAATTCGTCGTGTAACTCGAACACGCATTATCGTCGCGTTATCCGCCTGACGAATTGAATTGCCGAGACGAATTTAATTCGTGTGTCGTATTTAATCGAGTTAGTTATACGTCGCAGTTTCGTCGAATAAAATTCAAACAATTGAATTTGTCTGAATTAAATTCGTCTATTGTGCGACGTTTAGCGCAGGCCTTAGTCTTCTTAGTTCTTGTTGTATAAGCTGTCGTTAGATCTCTCTCCTCCGCAGAGGTTAAATTTCGGGGATTGGAGGTTTCGGGGGTCGTCGGAGATGCTCGGATGCGTCAGCTGGACATAAGTAGTGCTGGGGAAACTAGTCCAACGGAAAATTACATTTAACATCTGCCAGATTTCTGTCGGTTTCTTGCAAAAGATGTCGGTTTCTTGCATGACTTGCTAATTCACGGATAACTAAGCCATCCACGTCTATATTAGTAACATATTTGTTGGCAAGTGATTATGACATGTTTATAATATGTCTTTCTTGTGAAAAAGACAAAATATACTTTTTGCCGTTTAATATATCAGAAGATACCAGAGGATAACACACTTATATCGGCCGACGTGTAGCTCACATTGAAACAACGAACTTTCCTAGTTTGTCCACACATTCAATTAACTGTGGTCGTGTAACCTTCTGCTATATTCGACATGTTTTCTACAACCTGCAGTTCCAAAAGTTATTGACACCCCCCTGATGCCGCCATATTGACACACAAATCTGGCAGAGGTTCTTTTTTCGCTTTCGCTTTCCGCCCGCACTCCTTATGTACAGACGATTTCGACGCATCTCCGACGATCCCCGACATAGCCGATCTCCGAAAGAACCTGCTGAGGAGAGAGTCGTTAGATGTCGATACTCGGAAAAGCCTTGAGAGCTCTAGAGAGGACTCGATTGAGCCACCAGAACTCTGATGGCAGAGCGACGTTGCTTATTAGTGGTATTTACACCTGAGAATAAGCCGAACAGGACGTGTCACGATTTTTGAAATATTTGTGTCCAACAGAAATTTGCATTCTAAGCCAGATCTAATTTCGTTTTCACAGCCTCCGCGCAAAAAGATCAAGTCTCCTGAACGAAAAAAAGAGACGAAATCGAAAACAGATTCGAAAAAATCATCGAAAAAGGACAAGAAAGTTGTATCGATAAAAATATCCCCAGGGAAAAAGGCGAAGAAAGGAAAAGGTATTATATTGTACAGCCCAGTACTACCGCAGTGTAGTAAGTATAATAGAGTATAGAATGCAGTAGGTAGAGTACAGTACTACAGTAGAGTTTAGTAAGTATAGTAGAGTACAGTACAGTACAATCTCGTTCCCAGAGCCCACGTTCCCCACCCGGGAAACGAGAGACTCTGGGATAATCCGTTTCAAATCACAGGATTCTTGTTATTCCGGTTGAGGTACGCATGCGTAAATATGCGAAGCGGAATCTGGATAGTATGTTCTCCTTGTTTGACGTTCCCCCCAAACAAGTCAATGGGGTTGCTGGCGAAGCTCGAATTACAGCATCTACCATATGGCGAAGATATCGATCGCGGAGGCGTCTTCACTGGAGTCTTGTCGTGCGACATCTTTGTTATTTTGGTTTTATTAATTCTACTTCCGGTCACTTCAGACCACAACTCATGCTCACTATTCAGCCAATAACGTAACGATTTGAAACGGATTATCCCAGAGTCTCTCGTTTCCCGGGTGGGGAACGTGGGCTCTGGGAACGAGATTGAGTACAGTACAGTACAGTACAGCGAGTATAGTAGAGTACAGTAAGGTACGGTGAGTGGAGTAGCGTAGCGTAGAGTGCAGTAAGGTAAGTAAAGTTCGGTAGGGTACGGTACGGTAAGTATAGTTCAGTAGAGTACAAGTAGAGTGCATGCAGTACAGTACAGTAACTGTATAGTGTAGAGTGGAGTACAGTAAGTAGAGCACAGTACAGTAACTATATATATATAGTGTAGAGTGGAGTACAGTAAGTACAGTACAGTAACTATATATAGTGTAGAGTGGAGTACAGTAAGTAGAGTACAGTACAGTAACTATATATAGTGTAGAGTGGAGTACAGTACAGTACAGTAACTATATATAGAGTACAGTACAGTAACTATATATAGTGTAGAGTGGAGTACAGTAAGAGTAGAGTATTCATACATACACAATAATTTATTTCAATAAAGTGACCCAATCAGGTAACTAACTAATCAGTCAATCACGAATTCACTGTTTTCTCTTTCTTATAAATCCTAACAGCCAAGAATAATTCCGACTCATCAGACGACGAACCTCTAGCTAAGAAAGCAAAGAAAACTCCGCCCACCGACGACGAGATCGTTGAATTGGTTAAGGACCTGCTAGACGGAGCTGATTTAGAAAAAGTTACTATGAAATCTGTCTGTAGACAGGTAAGCAAAAATGATGTATCTATTTGACCTGCAATTCTCGAACTCATTAAAAATCCATGAACGTATACCACATCACATGCATGAGTTTTGATACCCAATGAAAGCCTGTAGGAAACTTCCTAGTGAACATTTCTTAATCTGCGTATTGAAATCAATGAAGAAAACACCGTAAATCGCGATGCGAATACTCGTTTGAGAAGCAAGATCAAACACTCGTTTAGTTTGTCGTGTTTCATCAGGGGACTCCAAACACTCAAAAAACAATAAAAACCTCGGGGCTACGCTCTCGGTTTTCATTTGTTTTCTCGTGTTTGGAACCCCTGATGAAACACTAAAACTCGTGTTTGATCTATTACCTGACGCTGTGCCATTTGTCTTTCTGAACTTGGAACTTCTTCTCCATTCCGTTCTTTTCATATTTTTTTTCCTCTTGTAGGTCTACGATCGATTTCCGGAATTCGATCTTTCTGATCGCAAAGAATTCATTAAAGATACTGTTAAAGAGGTAAGGTTTTTGGAGCACGGTGTACGCGGTCCTGAAAACTTTTTTTGCTGTGCATTTTTAAAGTGCCCATCCCATGTTTCAGTTTCTTATATATTTATCTCAAACTCATTAATATTCATGAAGAAAACACAAAGGAAATCAGTACCGTGTCTGTGGTTTGGATATCGGAGGAAGAAATTACATAAATTAAGCAAACTTTCATCTTGATTTTCTCTTAAAATACTGATTTGTTTGAGATGCTATATCATACACTCGGAGGAGTGTCCCAAACACCTCGAAGTTTGTTCAAGAACCTCGGTTTTCAACAAACGTCTCGGTGTTTGGATATCCTGATGAAACACTCCTCCTCGTGTATGATATATTACATAATCCGTCGTTTTCTGCCAGGCGCTACTTCTCGTCGCGTTCTCCTCAAAATACCCTTGTGTGCTTTAGGCTTTTGCAACGCGGTTTCCTATCGCTTGTTTATATCATCCGGCCGGATGTCACCAACTACATGCACAAAAACGCCCGGTTGGCCTAAACATAGTTGATAGAGGGTACCTTGTGCACGGTCACGGTTGAAAATTCTATTGTTTTACTATTTTACCTTTGCGAACTAAGATAGCAGTGTAAAAGAGATTGGGCACTACGTGTTTGTTTTGGCTTCTGGTTCGAGGTATTCCAGTACTTATTACAAAAAATGACATATTTCGAGCCGTGCTTCCAATAGAAAACATTTGTGTTCAGTCATTTGTTCATATCAAATGAGCTTTAAAAAACTTTGTGCACGATCAAACCCCGTTCAACCTCCACGTGGGTTCTTTGTTCAATATATTTGAAGTTTGCCCGGTTTCCTAACGATCTCCCTCTATCAACTATGGCCTAAACCTGCAAGCATGTTGTTACAAGGCTGTTCCAACAAGCCGTTACCTAGCCTGGTGCCCTGGCCCAATTTCAAAAGAAATATGGGCCAGGTAACCACTAATTTCATTCTCGCGTCATCAGGGCTAAATCCCCTGATGACGATTGCAGTTTTACTCATAGCCAATAAAAACGCGCGAAAATATTAACCAATAGGAAAGCAGAAGTCTTTAGTGGTTACCAGGCTAGCCGTTACCGGGATGCATTCGTACTGGTTGTTCCCAGTTTGTTAACAACTTGCAACAAGGTTGATGACTCCAGTCATAGTTAATGCTCCAGCGGACTTGGGACAAGTTTGTCCAACAACTTGTTGCCCCTCTACACTTAACAAGTCACTACAAGGTTGACAACAAGCTTGTATCGGCTTGATAAAACCACAACTTGTTAACAGACTTGTTGCTAACACAGTGAAGTAATACGAGCAGCAAATTGCTGCAACATTGTTGCATTGCAAGTTGAATAGCGTTGTTGCACGTATTACCACCCACCTCGAACATTGTCACGCAACAATGATTTTGTTGCAAGTTGAAACAGTATGTCGCAGCAAGTAGAACTGGAGTCTACTTTTTTCAACGAATTTTTTCAACTTGCAACAAAATCATTGTTGCAACGCAACAATGTTGAAAGTTGTAGAAAAATGTTGCCCGTTTTACCTAACCTTAAGCTGTGAGATTTTTTCGCGTGTAGATCCTTTCACTTTACGCTTCGAATTGAGTTTAAAAGGCTATTCTCGCTTGCCGGAATCCCGGCTACACCGCGCTAGTTTTCCCCATATAAAAACGCAGTTTACTGGTCCCCAGTGAACTCTATAGGAAGACTGGAGCGCTAACTCCATGATTGGTTGAAGCCAAAAATCTTTAAAGCTGAAATTTTAATTAAAATTTTGAGCTGAAATACTTAACGCTGAACGTTGGGCTGTATATGACGTTAAAGCTATTGAAAAATGCTATTTGGTATAGAAACATCAAGACTTTAGCTAAGAAGGGAAATATTTAAAAAATAGAAAAACAACTGCCATTTTTAATAGTTTTTAATTATTTCCCTTTTAGCTAAACTCTTGAAGTTTCTATACCAAATAGCATTTTTCAATAGCTTCAGTTTCATATACAGCCCAACGTTCGGCGTTAAGTATTTCAGCTCAAAATTCAGAAAAACTACAACAAGTTTCTTAGTGTTATTTCCCAACGAAATATGGCCGAACATTTACTACATTTGAAAAAGTTTAACATAACGAGGAAACTTATGCTATACATCAAATTGAAGGCAATGCTATTTCTAAAAACATACGTACACAATGTACGTTGTTTTGGAGTAATTTGTTATCGTCCCAAACAAAATATATGGCAGGATGAAAATTAAGTAACTTGAAGCACGGGAGCTACCTGCAAAGAGACTGGCACTGGCTTCAAAATCCCCCCCTGAGTTATCGTTCCAGTCTTTTTAGAGTTCAATGCTGGTCCCGCCCGGCTGTATCGCAACCCAAGTATCGATACATGCACGCACAAACAATCTTGTACACCTAAATTTGATTCAGTCGGAACTTTACAAGATATCTTGAGAAGTGTAATTGATGATGTTCCGATGTGTTTATTTCAGATCATAACATGAGTCAAGTAAATATGCCCAGCCGAGAATTCCGAAGAGCTCTAACTGTTCGGGCTAAGAACTCCACGTAATGTATAAAGGATTTTATCACAACAACGCCGTTTTTTTTCCAATCAACTCTATGATATGTCTATCGTAGACGCATTCTGCTCTCGGCATCATTTCGCATGAACAACTGAAACATGCGTTTTTATTTCCCTCTTTCATGTAAATCTGATTTTTAGCTAATGTTTTACAGTGCATCCATATACTGTCGTTATCGCCTGCGTTGCTGTCTTTTAGGTAGAAAAAGCAAGGCCCTTATAAGGAACTATTTTATCACAATTTAAATAAAGATCGAACATCATTTTCATGGGTGGCGTGTGCTGTTAGCGCGCTGCCTCTCACCAAAAAGTTGAGCCCGGTTGGACGGGGTTAGTACTTGGATGGTAGCCTAGTTTCTACGCCTTCCTCGGTTGACACGTTTCGGAAGTGATCCGAACGGACCCGCTGGGGAAGGCCTAGCAAAATTCGTAAACACTTTCACTTTACAGCTCAGTTGTTTATTGAGGAAGAATTGTGATGTTATGACGTCCTAAGTGTTTCCCGACACTTGCTATTCCATCTGCATAAAATAATACGAGCCTACTCACCTCGGATCGACGAAGGTTCACTAGCCTAGCTTTCCGTCTGCAACCGCCAAAAGTTGAAAGTTAAACAGTTAAATTTTCATTTCGAGCTCCAATTGGAATATATTCCATAATATCCTTCTTTCGATCGCCAAGATCTTTGGTAAAATCTTCGCAGACATCCTTATGCTTTTTATATATATAGTATACTGTCGCTACGCTAGATCCCAGGAACACTCGAAGGGCCAGAACGATTCTGGGCAGGACCTTTTTACGAATGTTGCTAGGCCTTCTCGTTTCCAGCTTCTCCCCAAGAACCCAAACCGACTACGCGGCCAAGCTCATGGCGGAAACGAAAGGCTTAGAAACTAGGCTACTTGGATGGGTGACCGCTTGGGAATGACCCGTTGTCGAGCTTGGCCATGTGAGTAGAGTTGTAGTTGATCTCTCTTGTACTTCGAGCGGTTTTCGCCGGGTTCTCCGGTTTTCCTCCCTCCGTAAAATTAGCTGTGATCCGTGGTCTAAACTGTCGTATGGCGACTGCCTGGAGCGCCTTTGATATGCCTCGACACGCCTTTGATATGCCTCGACACGGCCACGTTGATCTGCGTCCTTCGTAATTCAGTCGCTGGCTGCAGTGGGGGGGGGGGGGGGGGGGGGGGTGATTTTTGTTCAACCCCAGCCAGTGGTTGGCATCGAAGAAAATTTTTTACGAAGTTAATTCAAAAAATGTCCAAGGTTGGGGACAAAAGAAATTGTATACATCATTTTTCAAAGGGATATGCATGAAATATTAATGGTCATGAAAAATAACATTGCAGAATTATATAATGCAGTGCCGTGTAGAATGAAAAGTTGATTTATTCACACCGATGGAGACCCTCATGTAATTATCAGCACTTCCTTGAATAATTCCTTCTTTTAGTAAGGATGACACCCATGCCTTAAATCCACTCGCGCTTTACACCTACCTAGGATGTATACCCGCTATTACAATCACCCATAGTCACACACACCCCACGCACACACACGCACGCTTGACACTTATAATTGCACCCACCTACGCTTGACACACGCCTACGCTTTACTCGCGCTCCACATTCAACCACACTTCACACCCACCTAAGGATACACTTGCCATTACATCCACCCATACTCTACCTACCCCCCCCACCCGCGCGCTTGACACTTACAATTACACTCACCCATGCTTTACACCCAGCACGCTTTGTACCTACTCACGCTCCACATTCACACCCACCTGGGATGTACACTCCTCATTACACGTACCCATGTTCTACACTCGCTATTACACCCACCCTTGCTTCACTCAAGCTCAGGTTTCTGGGGCTCAGAAAGTCTTGCATTACACCAAGCTTGCATATGTACCACGTGTACGTAAAGGTATTAAATGATGGTGAAAATAGTAAAAATGTATTGTTGGCATGGCCAAAAGAGATAAACGTACAAGAGCAGGATCATAGGCGTACGAGGCGGGGGGCAGGGGGGGCAGCTGCCCCCCCCCCAGACGAATAGGAAATGTTGCTAAGTCGGGCAAATTTTCAAGCTAAGTTGGGCAAAAATATAGGAAAAAATTTTTTAAATAGGATGAAAATAAGGAAAAGTAATCAAAACAATTTAATATCTGTGTATTGCACTTAGTGGGTTTTTTTATTTCAAAAGTCGGGCAAAATGTTCTCGGGCCCCCCCTATAAATTTGTGCCCGTACGCCTATGAGCAGGATGAGGGTTATTCAGAAATATCAGTTAAGTGTCCAGGATCAGTGTTCAAAATACGTAAAATTTATTTAAACTCGCAATAGTTACTGTTGTCTTGCCGGAGGTATGAAAAATGACGAAGACTACTAGTTAAGCTGGTTGCGAATTGGTACTGGAAAAGGTATGGTTAGTAACATTTGCATTTTCTCGTTGGGATTGGGGCGGAATATGAAGTGACTCAGCTCTCACTCTCAATATGATACGCAGGGTTTTCACGGCTTTTAAAAATTCTTGAAAGTCCTTGAATTTAAAAAAAAAAAAACGTGCTTGAAAATCAACAGGAGCCCTTGAAAGTTCTGGAATTTTTTTTAGTTAGCTACCAATAATTTAACCATGATACAGTCAATGGATCAGTCAATGTCATCTTCCATTGTAGACGTTTCATGTGCAGCCCCCTCCAACCCCATTGGCCCATTCATTGAGGCTGCCGTTAAAAGTAGTACTAGTTGGGGCAATCTCGAGCCGTAGTCTGACCAAAAAGGGGGTGACTATGGGCTCGAGATTGAGTTGGGGCAGGAGTTGGATTTCAATCAATGTTAGTTTGGTTAACCGCTGATAACATTGCGGGCACCAATTGTGTGCCCCAGGAGTCTGGACACTACCCGAGATTTTGGAAAAGTTCTTTCATTTGTGAACAGCAAGATAAAATTGAACAGCTATAGATTTTTGTTAATTTGTCATTTTAACTGTTTAAAGTAAAAAAGAACAGATGCTGTCGATACAAGAGCAAAAGAAAAGCGTTCTTATCGAAGGTACGAACAGTAAATATTAAATTTAAAAGTACACAAACAAACCGGTCTCTTGGTCGGCCTATTTTTATGAATAATTCATTTTTAAATCTAAAGTAATACAAATAGTTACAATACATATTCAGTAACTGTCGTTTTACTTGAAAAACTAACTTATATTCTTTCATTTCATTTCTATAAAGTTTAACATCTATTTTATATAGGAACAACTTGCCTCGCGTTGTCGGACTGTAGCAAAAAATTTTGAGCATTCTGTTAATTAAGCAAAATACAACAATGTGAGCCGAGTGTGTTAAAATATTAGGTGAAAACAACTTAATAGAGTGGTTTATCAGTAGGTTGGAAATGTTTTTGATAGGAAATTGTTTAAAAGTTTTGCTTTCTTGAATCCCTTTTGTATTTTTTTCGCAGCGAAGGACAGCCAGTGAGTTTTGGCGGGAAAATTTCAAAAGTGGTTTAAAATAATTTTTCCTTGTAAACTTTACCCGTGTGTATAATGAATAAGTTTAACAATTTTTCTTGGCTATTAAATCTTTTTAAACAAGGCTTTTCAATTTCTCTCCAACACACAAGCAACATTACAGTGGTGTAGCCAGGATTTCATGGGGGGGGTGGGCATTTCTATTGGAATTAGAGGGCACTCCCCCTACGGAAATTTTGAAAACTTGAGTCTCTAAAATGCCATGTCCCGCATTTTGGGGAAGAGTTATACAGAATTTTAAGATCTAGAAAACATCACATTGAATATTCAAAAGATAAAATTTTATAAAACATTGAATATATCTAGGGGGGGGGTTGAGGTTAAAAGGGATAACTTGAAGGGACCCATCCTGTCCTTTTGTGGCTTTTCCAAAATAGGGTTTTGTGATTAGGATAGTGGAAAGATTACTAAAATCTTGATAAATTGGAAAAAAAGAAATTTGTTGACATACTTTGGAATAACTGCAAAAGCCCTGGATGGTTCTCGAGTCATCCCTTTTAACCTCGACCTATAGGGGGGGGGGGGGGGGAGTAAATTTACTACACCTAATATTTTTTTTGAGAGGTGTGAATCCCATATGTTCTATCATGGGAGGGGCTGCAGCTCCCCCCCTTTAGATATAAAACATTAACAGACATGCATGTAACTACAAAACTGATGCAATGTGAATTATGTCAGGAAATAAACTGTAAACAGTGTTTTCAATCTACAGAGTATGCATTTTGAGTATATATGCGACGTTTGTGTGTTATATTTTTTTTAACCTTTAGAGTGTAAAATCTTCCTCTAAAAGCCAGGAAATGGCATTTCAGTGACTAGATTTCAAAATTTCCCTGGGGAGCATGCCCCTGGACCCCGTAAAAATTTATTTTGAATTTGGCTCCCCCCCTACATACCTGGGAGGGGGCTACTATGACCAAATATTTCACAACAACTGGGCTAAATACTTGCACAATTTAATATTCTTTGAGCAAAATGTAATATAATAACATATATACCTTTATCTACTGTATAATATGTACACACTAAAATTTTCACTTCAATACCAAGCAACTACGCATAAATGTTCAAATACTATCGACTATAATGTTTATACAGTGCTGCTCAGAAGAAATCTAACAAAAACTGACTGTCTTGACTAAAGCCCAGCATACACTGAAACAAGTTTCCAAAACACTTTTTTGAAAAAGTTTCCCAACACTTGTTTCAAAAAATAGAAGAGTGCTGTAATCAGTTTCAACAAATTTTCAGAAACTTTTCAACGTACACTGGAAACTTTTGTTTCTGAAACGTTACCGTGTTTTGGTAACTTGTTTTGGAAACTTTCTCTAGGGTATGCCAGACTTCAGGTTTGAACCAGATAATTTCTATATAATCATTAAATTACTTAAATGTTTGTACTTCATATTATTTACCATAGTTACAACTTGCAGCATTACTCTGGCTATAAATATAGTTAAATACTAAGTACAACAAGTAATGTACATCTGAATTGGTTAAGCAAGTGACAATATTAACTTAATACTGCTTGACTTTAACTCTAATCCCCAAAATTTGGGGTGTGACAATGGATAAAGCTTACAGATACTTCACTGGCCTCTAACTATAACCTAGTATATTCAATATATATTTTGAAGTATTTTCATAACCTACTTTCTTTATAAACTTTAAGATATCTTTCCAAGATCTGGCAGTCACCTTAACTAATTCATGTTAGGTCCACATAATACTTTGGGGTTACGGATAGGGTTAACACTACCCAAAACAACCATGAACCATCATATAATATCTTATAATTGCTAGTATATATAAATACGTGCAAACTATTATGTGGACCTAATATGAACTACTTACTCCAGTCACTGCACTGAATGGTCTACCACAGACTACATTACTATTATATATATTGGCCGGCTACTAATTTGGCTATAGATCCATTTTCATCTGATGATATGGTGGCAATATTAGTATACAGTGTACCATCTTTATCCCATGGGAGTTTAGCTCTATTTGTGCTCCAATACCTTGTATTATTTCACCACTCCAAGGACGCCACTGATGACATGAGTGAAAATGATCCAATAATATACTGTTGTGGCTGCATCTATCTTGTATTGACCGTCCCTTGTATGGACACTGGGAGGTGTTTGGTACCACGAGTATAACTTTCCACTTCTCTAGCTTGTATACCGTAGCAACTAGGAAAACAAATTATCTGAGGTGGTAGTTTTTACATGTTTCAGCTTTTCTGTACACCATCCATCATGGAGACTCTCTCGTGGTATCATCACTGATGTTTACATTAAACATTGCCCATTCCTCGAGGGATGTTCCAGTGTGCATTTGTACATGGGACTTGAACTTGTTGGACTGGACAAACTCTCGAGAGCATACCTTGCACTTGTATGGTTTGTGTTGGGAATGGGTGAACATGTGGTCCTTTAAGTTGCCGTTTCTGTTGAATCCTTTCGAGCAGATCTTACACTGGTATGGTTTGTTGCCAGAGTGAATGATCTGATGGCGAGTGAGACTGCTTGACCTGGTGAATGTCATGTCACATTGGGGACACTTGAATGGCTTTTCACCTGAAATGATAAAAAAGTCACCAGAAGAAACATTTAGTTTTTTGAAAATATTTCTACTTTGTCTTGGAATTAGCGTGGTGTCCATCCATCCTTTTCTTCCTTCTTATTTCCTACCTTGTCTCCCATCCTTCCTTTCCTTCACTTTGTCTTTCCATCCATCCATACATATAGAGAATGGTGTCTAATCTATAGCTCTTCCGTATTTTACTTCGTTCTTGAGAACAGACATTTTTAATAATAATATTTGTAATATCTGCGATTGATTCAACTGATTAATTTTACGTATTACGATATTTACTCTAATAGAGTAAGCTCATTGACATTAGGGAACTGTGACTGAGTCTTACGTTACTTCTTTCTTTCACCTTTAGACTCCCATTTTTATTATATGGAGTTGTTTGACTTTCTCAAAGTGTACCAGTATGCATGGATGAGGTTCAAAATTCGACTATGCCTTGGATCTACATTACAGCCACAGGTACTGACTTTTCATAGATGCCCAGGGTCAGTGGGTTCAGGGCGCTCTAAGGCTTTTTTCGCGCGAAGCGACTTTTTCTTTTGTCTCATGAGCTCTGAGCTGGAACTAATCAGAAATCTATTGAATTCGAACAAAAGAAAGTCGCTTAGCGCGAAAAAAATCGCCTAGTGGAAAACCGGCTTTATAGAGCGCCCTGGTGGGTTCCACCTGCGAGTACACCCTTTTTGCATTCCTCCGAAGCGAATAAAACCAGGCTCTTCCGAAATCGTGAAATTTTATTTGGGGGTGTAAAAGAGTGATATGTAGGCAGTGTTTTGGATAGAGCAAAGTGAAAAGGTGGTAAACTGCTGAGGTTTTTAGTAACGAAATACTGACGTTTGGAGTAGTTCGAGCGGAGCCCTTTCTTTACACTGATGAAAGGCTCCACTCGAAACGTCATTACATGTATTTCGTTCCCAAAAACCTCGGCAGTTTACCACCTTTTCACTTTGCTCTATAAGCGACAATATATGTCGGCTATCTCTAAGTAACTCTTGAGGAAAATCAAAGATTATTCAAGATAGCGACGGTAGCATTGCATTTTTAATCACTTTTTAATCCGTTGAATCAAGAATATGATAAGAAAACTGAGATTAGGGATGACAACGGCGGTAACCATGTACGTATTCATTTCATTTCCGAAGATACGGTATTAAATTACATTTATTACATTATTCAAGAGTTTGGCCTCCCGTTATTGGAATTTTCTCTGTGGGCAATTCTGCCAATTCCTGTCATACAAACTGATAGCAGCAATGGGTTAAGGATAACCAAAAAAACGTCTGACTATCTCAGCTATAGGGATGGTCGGTATGAGAAATATCTTGTAACGGAATACCGCTAGAATGATACCAATCTTATGTATATACCGGTAACTGGTTTCTTTTGTAAAGTCACGTTTAATCGATTCTTTATGCGATCCCCAGAACTATGAAAAAAATCCCAAACTTGTTAGTACCTTTTGTATCATCACCTGTTGAAAATCCCGGTTACCCGTGTATGAAAAAAATCATCACTGTTTAATAAACGGACAGGAGTGTTTTATCACGGTACAAGGGACACGAGGCGATGATACCGAGTGTTTAATTATACCTGATAAAACACGAACTGCGAGTTTATTGTACGGCTTCAAACACGAACCATTTTGCAAGTCCAACCCAACGACGTAAAAATTCTTGAAGATTGACGTTGTGTACACCTTAAAATCCAGCAAGAAATTTATCGAAAACGGCAAGCGTATCTCTGGCACATTTTAAGACATCATTAAACATGGATTTCTTTTTGGGTTTTTTTTCTTCATAAATTTATTAATGGCTAGGGTTCTTCCTTTCACGAGTAAAATTGTCTGGCGTTAGCTAGAGTAAACGGTAAAGGGCCCGTTTTTCGCCGGCTCAGGCAGACAGGCAGAAATTCGTTGCTGCCTATAGAATGTCCAAGGGTTCTTCCTTTTACGAATAAAATGTCTGGCGTGAATAGGACAGAGTAAACAGTAAAGGATTCATTGCTGCCTATAGGATGTACAGTCAACTCTCGTTGTAGCGGACACCCTGGGGACCGTCATTTGGTGTCCGTAATAACGAGAGTCCGCAATAGCGGGATGCGATGAAAATATCCCGATTTCAGGTTGTGAAAATGTCACTACAATGTATTACTGCTTTTTTGTTTTAAAATGTCCAGTTTATTTCAATTTCTAGTTGACGTTTACTGTGATACATAAGTACACAGTACAAGTCAAAATACAAGTCTAAAATTTGTATTCAAATATTTTTTTTATTCCAAAACCAAAAATACAACGGTAACATGAATCAGTAACATAAATATGTCACTCGATAAATTAAAAAGTCATTCACTTTCATGTGTCGAGAGAAAAATACGTCCAAGGTGTCAGTTGTAACGAGAGTAGAACAATAAAAATGTTTGTTGGGGACCACATGAAGTGTGAACTACATTGCGATTAAGTATCGGAAATTATACTCTGAGCTGCGTTTGCCATTTATGGCAAGGGTTGGTACCGAAGAGAAATTAAATTGAAACCATGAAAAAGGTTTGACCCAACTCTTCAGACACTGAATTTTTCTTTCACCGAACCCTGACTAGATGCTATATATATATATATATTTTGTTGCAACCCCATATATTCAAGATATTCCGGACGAACTCGCAGGCAAAAAAATACAGCTACCTGAAAGCTACGCAGCTAACTCTTTAAGCCATCGCAATTTGCACTCCTATCTTTCAGCTTTGCATAATTGAGTTCAAAGCTCGACATGACGCATGATTAGTACTAGAAGTATAGTAAATCCTGCAAAATATGCAAGTTGGCGACGCCGGGAAAAATGAAACAGAAACGCAGCCGAATTAATCTAGACTCGGCCCTAGTAATGAACCACCTTTTAAATTTGCGACTTTAAGATCTACGACGTCAACCTCAACGACTACGTCCTCTAAACAAAAGAATTATCTTTGCAAAACAAAGGGAATGAATAATTTTTAGTCACAAGAGTAACTCAACACCGTCCTCGTTTTTTACACAACGCCACTTAGAGGATTTTCACGTCTTTAGGACAACGTCGACGGCCAAAAGATCATGAGAACTGTTGCTTGAGATTGACAGTTCAATACAGACACTACAATCATTTTAGCAATACTGGGGCGTTTTGAAAGTCATTAAACTAACTTCAAATATCAAATATAATAGTTAGTAACCGTGACTTCTTTAAATTGTAAAACTTATCTTGCGTTTTAACCGCCGCCGTCGTCCTAGCATCTTAAAGTCCCTAATAACTTTGAGACGCGACGTGAGATCTCTGGATTGATCCATTGTCAGTGTACACACAGACCACTTTATGTACACTTACGAATCTCTATTATGTTGCCTCAAGCTTACTTGCTGGCTTTTTGTTATATTTATATTTAAATGACGTGTCCCGCTGATGTGTCGATTGCCACCATTTCAATGACATTGTTAATATAGGTTCAACACTGATGAATCAACACAGTGGCATCAACACCGATTGTTCGCCGTTGTTGGGCCTTTAAAAATACGTTATTAGAACTCGCCATATTTATTAGAATCGTGTTCGCAAGTTGTTAGAAACATAGCACTAAACGGGGACAAGTGAAAAGGTGGTGTAAACTCCCGAGATTGGTTTTGATAACGAAATACGGACATTTCCAGCGGAGCCCTCACATTTAACAATTGAAATATAGTAACACACTGCCGAAACAGAGAACGTAGGAGTCTAAAGCCCTAATCAAACGAGAACGCAAGTCATCGCAAGTTGGCAGTCGTTTGAACACCCAAATTAACAAAATAAAGGTTTCATGAGTGTTTTAAACAAGTTTTAACTTTGTCAAGGTACATGATATTTTCGGGAAACTATTCAGAGCGGCTGGCTGAGATAGCGTGACTGCCAACTTGCGTTCTCGTTTGATTAGGGCTTAGAACGCAAGTCATCGCAAGTTGGCAGTCACGCTATCTCAGCCAGCCGCTGTGAATAATTTCCCGAAAATATCATGTACCGTGACAAAGTTAAAATTTTATTTTGTTAATTTGGGTGTTCGAACGACCGCCACGGAAATTCGTGACTGCCAACTTGCGATGACTTGCGTTCTCGTTTGATTAGGGCTTAACGTTTCGAGCGAATGCCCTTCGTCAGAGAGAAACGTGTTTAACTCTGATGCCCACGCGCTTTCCATGTACTCGTCTACGCGAAGGCCGCTCGAAACGTCAGTATTTCGTTATCAAAAATATAAATCCCAGCTGTTTACCACGTTTTCACTCTGCTCTATCCAAAACACTGCCTACGCAACGCTCTACTTTTTTACACTCTCGAATGCCATGCAGTGATAAGCATAACATTGATAGTTGGGCTTGTATGAAACAATGTGGCTATTATGGTTAAACGGTATTGTTGACAACATGGTTGATAAAAGTACCCACGGGGTGCCTAACATGCTGAAGTATTATTATTTACGGCTTCTGAAAACATAAACTAAAGTCTCTATATAGCAAACAGCCCGACACTTTGGACTAATAAATCTAGTATGGTGTCAATTTAATACCGAGTACGTACAACTAGTAAAACCGAACAGATCTCGACCGACGAAATGGAGTGGTGTTATCCACCGGATCTATGACCGGATAAGAAGTTATGTAAGCTTCAGCTGACACCTGGCCATATTGGCATTTCTGGCATGTGTGTGAACAATAAAGTGAATATTTGCTTTTCTCTTGCCAAATTTATCTGGATGATAAGACTCAGTTTAGTCTATGTAGGCCCGTTTCAAACGTCGCTCTTCTCATGTGCCGAACCTAATGCAAATCAGCCTAAACAAAGGATTTAGCTCATTATCATTAGGTTCGGCGGCAAAACCCAATTTAATGATTACCAAAACACATCTAGAACCTGACAAATAATTTTGTGACAAGCACTAATACAAGGATCGGCGTATGTGAGGGTCAGAAATCATGTCCCTACTTTGGCTACTTATCTCAGAGTAATTGGTTTCAATCTATGGAAACAAAAACGCCAACAGATTGCTCCTTCGTGTGTAGCGTCCAGTCTTGTACATGATACAAAACAGTATTATAGGTGTACTAGATGGGTGTAGATTGTAGTTCGTTCTCTATAGTCATGCTTCAAGATTTCCTATACATCGTAAACACACTGCCTCCGCTACAGTAGCAGCCAGGGCCGGCGCGACCGGGGGGGTAGGGGGGGTATTTACCCCCCCAATAATTTGGCGAAGAAGTGCCCTTTTTAGCCAAGCCCTGGATATTAAACAAAACGCGTGCGCGCAGAGCATGCATGCCTTTTTCAACTGGATTTTTATGAACAAAAGTAGCGAAATATATAATATTCGTTATCTTCCCACGACCCAAGTAACAGACTAACAGATATTTGCGGAGACTGGGATAAGTTTTTAAGCGAAAGGGCGTTCAGCACACTGAGGTATATAAAGAATTATCTCCGCACTACAATGTTCCAGGAACGTCTTAACAACCTAATGGTGTTGTATGTTTACAAAAACAGACTGGACCTTTTGGATCTTACCTCCATTGCTCAGGATTTTGTGAATGGTCGTGAAGGCAGAATGTCCTTGTTTGGTTCTTTTAACTAGCTATCGAATTTGTGTTTTTTATGCGAACAAACTCCAGCTAGCGGACATGATGTTGTTTTCCTTTACTGTAATTTATAGTGAGTGACTGTATTATATTTCAGGGATATAGGTAGTTAATGTTTTCTTTGCAATATATTGAATCTCATAATTTTCATTTTGTCATATTACTTTATATATTATTGCATGTAGGAATCTGTAATAACTTCTAAATAACGATTTAGTAGAATAAACGTACTGTTTTGCTTTTTTTGTTTCGATATACACCAAAAGTTAAAAACCCTGATCAAATGGCCTCTTCTTGAAACTGGTTTTACGCGGTGTGATTGCGCAATCCACGTAATGTGCCCTTCGGAAATCGTACCCTCCCAACTCCTAGAAGCTCGCGCCGGCCCTGGTAGCAGCACACTACACCTTCTGGTCATAGCAGCGATTGTATCATATTTGTAATGTACATTGTACATGCATGTATACAATAGGATAAAGCTATTAAGCTATGCTAGACCGGCTACTCTCCAAACGTCAGTTTATATCGTTCTCTGAAATCTCTTCTGTTCACAACCTTTAGCCCTTTACTTTAGGCTTTAAGATTTTCTATACGTCGTAACACATTGCATCCTACGCTACAACACTTTACTTTTATATCACTCTACTCTAATCTAATCACGGCAGTGGTTGCATCATGTATGTAATGTACATTTATATATTATATTATTATATATATATATATATAATACAATATAGCTGTACTATAGACGGCTTACCCGCGAAACATCAGTTACTTCGTTCTCCGAAGTCTCGGTAGTTCACGGCAGCTTTAAGAATTCCTCTACATAGTAAGTAACACACCTACACTATACTTGTATATCACTCCATGATTATAGCAGTGATTGGATCATATTTGTATTGTACATGTATACATTACAATATACAGTCAACTCTCGTTATAGCGGACACCCTGGGGACCGTCATTTGGTGTCCGTAATAACGAGAGTCCGCAATAGCGGGATGCGATGAAAATATCCCGATTTCAGGATGTGAAATGTCACTACAATGTATTACTGCTTTTTTGTTTTAAAATGTCCAGTTTATTTCAATTTCTAGTTGACGTTTACTATGATACATAAGTACACAGTACAAGTCAAAATACAAGTCTAAAATTTGTATTCAAATATTTTTTTTATTCCAAAACCAAAAATACAACGGTAACATGAATCAGTAACATAAATATGTCACTCGATAAATTAAAAAGTCATTCACTTTCATGTGTCGAGAGAAAAATACGTCCAAGGTGTCCGTTGTAACGAGAGTAGAACAATAAAAATGTTTGTTGGGGACCACATGAAGTGTCCGCAATTCCGTAATAGCGAGAGTCCGTAATAGCGACTAATAATATTTCAATACATTTCATAGTAGTTTTCGGCCGGGGGTTTACCAACTGTCCGTAATAGCGGGGTGTCCGCAAGGCGAGCGTTGACTGTATAGCTATTCTAGATGGCTTACTCTTACAATGTCGGTACATCGTTCTCTGAAGTTTCGGCACTTCTCAAGATTTCCTTTACATCGTAACACACTGCTTACGCAACAGTACATCACTCTACTTTCACACCACTCTCTGTTCATAGATGATACATATATATTATGAATCAAATTTGGAACTGGTATCAAGTCTGGCAATGCGATGACTGACTGTGTGAAGATTAATGAATATTAGCCTCTGAATATTAGCAGTCAACACGCGATAAGAACAGCGACTCAGCGAGTAATTGAATGGGAAAATTAAATAATTGTGAAGAATTCACGACGATACAAATGTGAATAACTGAGGGGGAACTACGAAACACCCAACCGACGGCAGATGTCAGAAAATGCAGCTTGACTACGAAGCTTTTCAGTGAGAGTCGAACACACGATCCTGGTCGATTACATAAGCCCTGTTTACACGGCCAAAATTTAAGCACGCTTGCGCCACCTTGGTGCGTTTACACGGTCATGTAATAATCCCTTACTAAAGCACGTACACCATTATTCAACATGGCGGACGAGCTATATTTTTGGTTTTGGAAGCTTCGTATGGGTAGCGTGCGTCAAAGAACAACGGAAGACATCGGTACACGAGAAAGAGTAATAGCTAAAAGAAAGAAAGAAACAAAGGAACAAAGAATAGCGAGATGGAAGCTTCTATACAGCAGGGCAAAAAAATTCATTTTATCGTATTAATAATACCGTATTAATAGCAAGCGTTTTTCAATCCCGTTGCGTTTACACGGCCAAGTTAAGCGCGATTAACTGATCGTGCTCAGTTTAATCCACCTTCTTGAGGTGGTGCAAACTAATCGCAATTAATTTACACCGATCTGTTTACACGGACATTTTAAGCCCGCTTAAAGTCAGATGTGGCTCAGATCCCGCTTAAATTTTGGTCGTGTAAACAGGGCTATATAGTCCAACGCCCATAGGGGCCGAGCTATACGAGAGCCTGGACAGTTACTAGCTTTTGCACTGGTTTATACCTAATCAAAGTAGCTCTGTTTTTGGCTACATAAATGTAAAATGTATTTGGTTCTATGAAAACGACATGATCTGTTAAAATTGTATAGCGCAGACTGACAACAGTGAAACGATGTATTTATTTAAGGTCCATATATTTCATCACTCTGATGAGTCTGACCCTACAAGATTTTTAACTGTGCAGAACTTTCTAGTGTAACCATTCGTCTACGTTTTTCCAAGCACTATTTAAGTTTGTCACCGCGACAGAACTGTTGTTTTAAAAAGAGAAAGGAAGGCTTGAAAACTATTGTTTCCAAGTATTATATAATCTTGTCTCTTCGAGATCAAGGGTACTTTCCGCTGTGTACTGAATTTAAAAGATTACATGAACCGTTTAAGATTTCTGATCTCGGGTTCATATGTTTTGTGAAAAACATACTATAGATCTTAGATGTTTTACAAACATTGTCTAAAAAAACACTTTAGAATTTCGAGTTTAAAATTATTTTCAGAGAAATATGAATGAGGGCATTCTTAAATGTCATTTGGAAACAAATATTCAAGTTATTTCAAAACTGTTCAAAATTTTTCAAATACTCCTCTCAGAGTCGCAGTAATACATTAAGAAAAAACAGTTTGATGATTTTCAAACACTATCGTACTGAAGTCAACCAAAAGATGGCACATGCTCATGATAAGCTTAGCTTTAATCAGTTATTGAGCCGAAAATATCCCATGTCCTCCAAGTTCTCCCCAATTCCTATGGTTGCAGCGACTTCGGCAGTATAAAAGAAATTTATTTATTGAGGGTAACGTATGATAGTATTTTAGATACTGATAACCCAATGGCCTTCACCCCTTTGTTGATTTTGCTGAGGGAAGAAAACCGGAGAACTGCACCAATAAAAAACTAGAGTGACGCCTAGTATGTTTCAATGTATAGAAAATCTTGAATGTGGTGATCTAACGAGATTTTTGAGAACAATTGGAAGTACCGAAAAATGATTTTCTCTAATAAACGGCTTTGGTTCGTATATACAGTATTTACAGAATAATCTGTAAAATCTAGCAGTTTTACTTTAGCGAGTACTGGAAACGACCTGACCGTTTTGTCCAATTTACTTTGGCACTATATTCATAACCGAACCAACTCGCCTCAAGTAATTGGCCCTTAAAGGCCTGGCCTATAAACGCTTTCAACATTTCATTCAACATCGTTCAACATTGTTTAATTCAACCGTGATTCAACATGTTGAAAGCGTTTGGCCACCCTGTTGAATGATGTTGAACGTTGTTGAATGGTGTTGAATGATGTTGAACGAAATTTGAACATGAACGAAATTTGAACATGTTCAACAATGTTGAACGCTGCTGCATGAAATGTTGAAAGCGTTTGGCCAGGCCTTAAGACCCCGTTTACACCGAGGGGCAAAGCACTCCAAAAATCCCGTACACTTCGACGAAAAGTCCAGCGGAATTTTACTGAAATCCAAAAATCCCAAAAAATTCTTGAAAATCCTTGAAAATCTATAAAAATCCATGGAATCCTTTGAAAATCCATAAAATCCGACTCAATTTTTTTGGGTTTTTTTACTTTTTGTATTTTCATATTTGACTGTTTTTATGAATATATTTCCCTACTATTCTCCCATTTGGCTCCTACGCCTTTATTATTTCCCAGTTTCACTTAAAGCTCGGCCAGAACATGAAAAATAAAGAGAAAATATCGTTAATAAGTTTCACAAAAAGTCCGGAAAAGTCCGCAAAAAATTCACAAAAGTCCGAAAGTCTGATGATAAAATTCAAGGACTTTTGGGAGTCCGAAAGTCTCGTACACTTTTTTTGGAGTGCTTTGCCCCTCGGTTTACACTAGAGCAAAACTATCCGGATTCACATAGATATTCTAAGGGGCTGTTTACATGGGCCGGGCTAGCCCGGTTAGCTGGGCTCACGCGATTGATTAGGATCTCACTGTGCATTTGAAACTCGCGTAAACTAAATGTACAAAGAAGAATTGGTTTAGTTTAGATGTAAACGAACCCTAACGTTGATTAAAATCTCTTTTTGTGGCCGAGGAAAGAATTTCGTGACACGAAATGTAAACAGCCCCTAAGTGCACTAGATATTCTAGCGAGAACTGAACGCATAGCAGTGACAATTGAGAATACACAGTGCGGCCATTCCAAATTCCAAAAGGCACTTAGTGCAGCCATTTTAAAAAGCACTGATTACAATACATGAGCCGGGCTAGCCCGGCTAACCTGGCTGACTCGTGTCACGAAATTCTTTCCTCGGCCACAAAAATAGATTTTAATCAACGTTAGGTTTCGTTTACATCTAAACTAAACCAATTCTTCTTTGTACATTTAGTTGTGAGATCCTAATCAATCGCGTGAGCCCAGTTAACCGGGCTAGCCCGGCTCATGTAAACAGCCCCTTAAGTTCAGCTCGTGTGGCCATGCGAAAAATTCTTTTATTTACACAAGTATATAATTTAATCGTTCATGGGCTAAAAAGAGAATCGGAAGTAAAAACACGCCGGAATTGAAAATTAATCGCTTATTTGTGCATGCACAATTGCCAACGCGCGCGTTTATCATATTTTCAAGAGTGCTGCGTAGGCAGTGTTTTGGATAGAGCAAAATGCGAAAAGGTATTAAACTGCCGAGATTAGTTTTGATAACGAAATACTGGACATTTCACCCTAATGAAGGGCTCCGCTTGAAACGTTAGTATTCCGTTGCTAAAAATGGAATGCTTTTTACTTTGTTCTATCAGTTTTATTTGGCCTGTATACATATTAAGCTCTTTTTATCAGAATAAAATCAGTATTTCGTTTACTCTGATGAAGGACTCCAAACGAAACGTCAGTATTTCGTTCTTAAAAATCGAGTTAGTTCACCATTCTTTTCGCTTTGCTATCATACTTTCAGCCCGAGCTGACATATTTGTGGCGACTAAATCCCATTGACCGCCGGGTGTGCTGAATAAAATCGTCTGGCGTTAGCCAGAATAAACCTTAAAGACTCGTCGTCAGGCTTCAACGTGTCAAACCAGGTTGAAATTGTTTCCCTCCCCTAAAACTCAAATAGCTATATAAAAAATGTCAAAAGCTTGATGTACTTGACCGAAATACTAACATTTAGAGCCAGAGGCCTTTCGAAGTCACTCCGCTCTCCGAAGAAGGGTTTTCACCGGAAACGTTAAATACAGTAAAAACCCGCTAACAAGAACCTACATTTTACCAAATCAGCCTGGAATAGGTTCTTATATTCTTATGATAAATAAATTCTTAATTTCAGCCTGAGGTTCTTAATAGTGGTAGGTTCT
Source organism: Paragorgia papillata (assembly GCA_035771165.1). Classification (NCBI taxonomy): domain Eukaryota; kingdom Metazoa; phylum Cnidaria; class Anthozoa; order Scleralcyonacea; family Coralliidae; genus Paragorgia; species Paragorgia papillata. The sequence continues at coordinate 345,431 of JAWNZC010000248.1, read as the reverse complement.
TGTTAGCGGGTTTTTATTGTACTCTTTTCAGTATATGTGTATATTTCGGCCAAGCTTTTAATATTTCCTTAAACTAAAACTTCGATTATCTCGAACGTCGCGCTGTCTCGAGCTAAAACTCATTTGCCTTGGGCCTTGAATCACAACTACCTTGTTATATACTCGAACTCCCACTCAAAAAAATATTCCGTTTCTTTTAACAGTTCGAGATTGCAAGATTTTATCATATTCTACTGTTATTCTGGTCTTGAAACACGAAAACTAAAAAAAATCATGATTTTCTAAACTGATGCATTGAATCATAAAAATATTTAATACTACCCCGCTATATACTCGAACTCCCACTCTATCTCAGACAATATTCCGTTGCTTTTGACAGTTCGGGTTCATATTTTATATTGTATGCCAGATTCGCCCTTGAAACACGAAAACTAAAAAATTCACGATTTTCTAACCTGAGGTATTGAATAAATAAAAATATTTAATACCACCCCGCTATACAGTCGAACTTTCACTCTATATCTCAAACAATATTCCGTTGCTTTTAAGAGTCCGAGTTCATATTCTATACCGTATATATTCCACAATCACCCTTGAAACACAAAAACTCTAGAATTTCACGATTGTTTAAAGATTATTAAAAGTAGTTCAAAAATCACCTACCTGAGTGAACGGGCATGTGCTGCTTCAAATGGTTCGACTGCGTGAATGTCCTGAAGCAAATCTCGCACTCGAACACCTTCTTGGAGACCTTGTGTCGTGGTAGATGTCTCCTGAGCTCCTTCGATGTGCCAAATACTTTGTTGCACTTATCGCACACGTGCCATCGTTCGCTATCGCCACCATCTGAGGTCAGCCGATCTTTCTCCTCATCGAGTTGATCCCCCAGTGTTAGCTCGCCGTAATCCTCCTCGTCCAGGTCTTTGGCCTTAGTCGACAGACTGTAGGTCGGTAAGAACGTCTTGTCTTCGATGAAGGCTGGGTAGCGCCGTATCGTGTGCTGCTGCCTCGGTTCTTCGCCATCGACTCCCTGAACTTCCATGTCGGCGACCGCTTTACGACTTCAATCGGATTCTCACTTCGCCTTCGCTTCTCCTGGTCTTGTCTTCTGGTGATATATTCCTGTAATCAAAGCAGTTTTCAGACGAATAAATGTTTGCTTTTCATAATTCCGTTTCGTTGTTTCAGGCTGTTTTCGCTTCAGGGGGTTATCCATTAACAGTTTTCGCTTTGGACCGCCGAAACAGCTCTTTCGATATTCCCTCGCGTCAAAACACCCACGCGGTGCTTTGGAGCAATAAAGCTCGCTTATTCGGATTTCACAATTCGAAGAATCAAGCCCCGCCGTTATTTTAGCGAACTGCTATTCGCTAATTCGAATCGAACTCTGTTATTAAGGAAATAATACTCGAGCGCCCGTCCATCAACGATAAGCCGTTTTTGATTCTCATCCCTATTTCTCTTCGGGGACATATCGCTCGAACATCGATCCCTCATTTCCTCGTTCGTTGCCACCGCTCAAGCCAGCGCTCGGATCAAACTGGTCACCGAAAGATCGATCTTTTAGCTTTTCGCGAGCAGCCAGTACGGAAATCGAACGAACAAAGCCCAAAATCGCTGTATTCTCCACTGAACACACAATATTTACAACAATATGACCGCCTAAATCCAATCGGCACTAGCTGTTGACGAGATCTGGACCGTTCGAACCCCGAACAAAACAGTATCCTACTAACGAGAAACGCGAATCACCGTTCACTTTAATACAAAAGCTAAGAATTGTTGTTTTTCTTTTATTTTCGTAAAAAAAAAATTTCACCTGGACGTAGATAATTATTCTAGCATTATGAATAAATAATGTTGGCCATTAGTTTCAATATATTTCGACTGTTCGCTTGCTTCGTGTTGCGAGCGATCGGACAAGACTTTGGGTCGAAGATTGCTTTTAGTCGTTCCCATTCGACCTGGGATTTCGTACTCGGCTTCGCGGACCTCTCCTGGTTCGTCCCAAATCGCGTGTCTTATCCGGCTTTAATTGTGAACCCTCTGGTCGAAATTAAATATTCAACATGTGCAACTTTGTTCGCTTGTGCTCACCAGAACACGACGAAGGGACACGAACAGCCTGGACTTTGTCGGCTTTTTCGGTCACTCGTCGACACCCAACGTCGAAGGCGACGGTTTTCTGGCCGAGAACGACGCCAAAGCGTTGGCTTTCCGTGAGTTCTAGCCGCCACGGTCGCGTCACGAAAGGCCCGCCTTTGTCAGCGAGATTGACCACAGCTACAAAAGGGCCAGGTGCCGTCGACACACTGACTCACGGAACACCTCAGTCTGGGCACGATACACACTTAAGGCGAAGCACGCCGAAAACTATCACGAAACCTCGTCGAATCCCTTTGCCGATTTTGGCGAAAGCTCGCTGAATCCCGGCTGAAAAGCGGCCCACACAGATATTCTAGAAGCCAGGTGCTCGGTTACTTCTCAATTTGATCGCGGCATCGTCGAACTTGGCATGCACGAAATTCTTCGAATACGGCTTCGTTTCGCGCACTTCGGCTCTAAACCCAATCGACTGTCCCACTCCAGTGTCCTCCGAATGATCTAATGAATTTTCCCAGCGAACTCGGTGCCGCTTTGGCCGTTCTCGAAATCAGTGTAACACGTTTTCCTCGCTGGCCAACAGAAGGCTTGACCGCGTTCGTTGCTTAGCCTCAGGGGTGCAGCCGAGCGTAGCTTTTTATCAACGAAAATCCAAACTGTTTGTGGGGGGAAAGCACTGGAAAGTTACCGGAAGATATCGAAGAATTGCCGAAAAACTACTCACCTAGTTTTCCAGGCGTCGAGGCGATGGAGCGATGAGCAATCGGTCGTTGGCTATCGTGACTTCTCCGATTCAGGTGCCGGGACAATCAGGTTGTTGTGAAACCGACCACTTCGCGTGACGAGTCGACCTGTACTGTGTTCACGCGAAGTGTTTGCTTTGTACATCGCTTGGGCTTCCTTTGTTTACATTCCGGCGACAGAGACTTGGGAGGGGTGGGTGAGGGAGACGGTTTTTACCCTTACTTCTCACCTATACCCGGCTCGGACTTCGCTCTATTAAGTCTCGGTAGAAATCTGGAGAAAATCTTAAGGGATTGAAACCTGGATATTTTGGAGAACAGAATATTCACCAAAGGTCAAAATCGTATAAATTCACTCTGATCAAACGCTTTGACTCGAAAGGTCAGGAGTTCGTTCTCTAGACTCTAGAATATATCAACATGCAGTTCAAGTGTTCAACACATTTTAAGGTTCTCTATACATTGTAACACACTGCCTACTTAACACTCTACATTTATATCACACTTTATTAGAAATCGATTGTATCATATAACAAAGGGAAAAGCTATTGGAAAACTGGCGAGAATAGTTCTTACAACGAAGTACTCGCGTTTCGAGCCGAGCCCTTCATCACATTTCACACTGATAAAGGCTCCGCTCGGAACGTCAGTATTTAGTTATAAAAACTATCCTCGGCAGTTTACCACCTTTTCACTTTGCTCTCAGATCTGGAACACTGCCTATTCAGCACTCGGTGTCATAAAACATCTCTGCGTTTGAGAGATCCAGCGTATACGAATGATCCACAGACCTTCGTTTTGGCAAGTATTTTAATATTAAGAGCCCGTCTTGACCACCCTGAGTAAAAATCGCCAACCGTATCACCACACGCGGGTCGCTCGCGTGACAAAAGCTCAAGGGCCACGCGGACGAAATACGATCTTGTGAATGAAATAACGCATTTTGGAATGCTCTCAAAAGTCCATCCAGTCGCAGTCGCTAACGAAGTGCAGACAACGGTCGCAGTAGCTGTGTGAGTCCAGGATTTCAAAGCTGTCAACCTTCGTGTTTAATATCCGGCTGCATGGCAACGATTATGTATCACTCCATACTACTCACGCAACCGTGGCGTACTGTACAATGAACATCAATGTTCAAATCCCACTCCGATTTCTCTCCTAGATATGAACTAAGACCCTGTTTCAGTACACGAAGCGGATTGAGTGTTCAAGCCAAATCTCGCAGGTTGTTTCTCCTTGTTGTGTTTACATGAAGAAGATTGAGGCCTTGTCCACGCGTATGCGTTTTCATAGCGTTTTTATATTGTTCTCGGTCCTCAAGGGAGCAGAAAACAATGGTCTCATTACCTGAAACAATATGAAAACGCTAGGAAAACGTATACGTGTGGATGGGGTCTGAAAGTTTTCGATCTGATCGAAACGAATGGCTGAAGTCAATCCACACAGTGGAGTGGATTGACTTGAGACTCAAGCGAGGATCGACTTGAATCTCTCCAATCTGATTCATGTAAACACGGTTTGACTTGAAAATGACTTGATACACATGAGTGAAGTGCTAAATGGCAGACATTGAGGGAAGCACAGAAAATAGTGTTCCAAAACCGAAAATAATGTTCCAAGCAGATCGGATTGTCCATGTGCCCGAATTGAGAAGGCATGAAGCCGTAGGAATAACTTTATAGTATATAAACAATGACTTGCAAAAGGTTATTAATATATATATAATTTAACTAGAAAGCAGATGACTCACTATGTTGCATGACTGAGAATGAGATCCAAGATCCGTTACAGATCCAAAAAGCGATACACCGAAAAGTTGATATAATGACTACAGGAGGTCTAATGTATCTCTGACCAAAGATCTTCGTTCGCCCACGGTTAATATGGTTCGTTCGCCTGAAACGCTACACCTCCGACAATCAGCATTTCGGAAGTACACCAACCCCCACATAATTTCGAATATTTCTATACACTGCCTACGCAACACTGTTTTTATTATTATATATCTAGTACAGAAAGGTTATGTTTGGTCAGTCACCACTTTTAGTCCCCTCCCCTGGAGGTGCCCCCTTGACGAGGAAAACAGTCTGTCTGGCGTTAGCCAAGAGTAAAGCCAGTTTTCCACTAGGCGAAGTCGCGCGAAGCGACTTTTTCTTTTGTCTCATGAGCTCTGAGCTGGAACAAATCAGAAATCTATTGAATTCGAACAAAAGAAAGTCGCTTCGCGCGAAAAAAATCGCCTAGTGGAAAACCGGCTTGAGACACTTAACAGGACATAGGGCCCATGATAGAGCTGAGTTAACCGTGTTAACCGAGCTCACTCGGTTTAACTATTGTGATTCCAAACCGGCTGAACGACTTAGAACATGAGACATCTTTCGCTATCCCTTGACAAACGACAAGTAAAATCAATACTAAAGGGGCACCTGTGGTAGTTAAAAGGCTTCATTATTCAGTTAAAAGGCAACGTGGGCTTTATAATTATGGGCACCCGTTGATTAACCCATTACGCAGTTCGGCATCGTCTGAGCATAGTCAATGGAGATATGGTCTGGAAGCTCGGCAAACTTCAAAGCGCCTATAATGAGCTGGGATTTTATGTTGAACCGTACCTTACACCGTGCACATCCTTTGTTTTAGGTTTATTAATATTTAAATAACACGGTTGAGTGATTGAACTGAAACGTTGCTATTGGACAATTCGTTCATTATACTAAAATACAATGTGTTCAGTGACCGTGCACAAAAATGCATAAAGGCGAACAAAAAGATAGACCAAAGACTTTAGCTGAGTTTCCAGACCATATCTCGATTGACTATGGTCTGAGAGGCCGATTACAAAATGCGAATTATGCATGATTGCATAACAGACTATTATATTTATCCGCTCGAAAAGTCAGTATTTTGATATCAAAACGATTCTCAGAAGTTTACCACCTTTTCACTTTGCTCTATCCGTAAAACACTGCCTACGCAGCACTCTTCAGTTCTATGCTATTTAGCATTACTTTATTCAGCACATAGAGCGGTCTTGACTATGTATACGTTTTAATAGTTACCGAGGCCCAAATATATTTGTCATTATTTAACAAAAAAATAGTGTTCTAGCGATATAGTAGGTCATTTAATATGCAACAATTTTTTTTTACAAGTTCATAACTGGTTTGTAAAATCTCTTAAGGGGATCCGCTGGAAACGTCACTATTTCGTTGCTAAAATGTCAAGTTTACCACCTTTTCAATTTGCTCTATCCTTTCGGATATTTTTTACAATTTTTATTTTGTTCTTTTTTAAGGGGCCATATTGGCCCTATATCGTAATCCACACTGAACAGGTGCCTTACAACATAGTCAATCGAGATATGGTCTGGAAACTCAGCTTTGGTCTATCTTTTTGTTCACCTTTATGCATTTTTGTGCACGATCACTGAACACATTGTATTTTAGTATAATGAACGAATTGTCCAATAGCAACGTTTCAGTTCAATCACTTAACCGTGTTATTTAAATATTAATACACCTAAAACAAAAGATGTGCACAGTGTAAGGTACGGTTCAACATAAAATCCCAGCTCATTATAGGCGCTTTGAAGTTAGCCGAGTTTCCAGACCATATCTCCATTGACTATGCTTACAATAGTGGGTGTTCAGTTATTTTGACTAGTTGCAGCTCATGTGGAAGAGCCGCCTGTTCCCTTAGGGGCTGTTCACACGAGACCGGGTTATCTCGGGGGGGTAGGGATAACTCGGGGGCTAGGGTCAAAGTTGACCCTATTTCACATGATAAAACGCAACTACCGAGTTGTCCCTGGCCCCCGAGATAACCCTAGCTTCATGTGAACGCTTCACCCCAAGTTATCCCGAGCAACAGCATAAATACGCATGCCTAAGTTGACCCTACCCCCCGAGATAACTTGGGTGAAAGCGTTCACATGGAGGTAGGGATAACTCGGGGGCTAGGGTTACCCTATCGCTCCGACCGAGTTATCCCTATCCTCCGAGTTATCTCGGTCTCATGTGAACGGTTTACTTTTTTAACATGGAAATAAACTAACACCGAGTTATCTCGGGGGATAGGGATAACCCTACCCCCTAAGTTGGTATCCGAAGACATAACACAGCACAGGTCAACACCTCGGCTACCGCGGCAAGCGGTAAAACAAACAGTGCTCTGCACCTGAGTGAGCTTTGATGTCTCATCCTTGCCTTGATGTTACTGTGTAAATATCACGGCAAGTTATTTCATTTTATGTACTGTGGTTCGCACATGATTGAACAGATAGGCCTCACGGGCGCCGCCATCTTGGATTTGATGACGTATAAAATGGTTGTCCTTGTGATTCCAAGACAATGGTTTCATTGTTTCGGGGCAATAAATGCAACCATTTGACGTCATTAAATGCAAGATGGCGGCGTCCATGATGCCTATTTGTTCCAGTGAGCTTTATACATTACTGGACTGATATCTTTGAGACTTTGACTTGTCGATTGAAGCTAAACATAGTGGACATGAAGGTCTGAAGTACGTATAGTTTCAGTCTCCTAGTCCTAAGCGTTCTGCTTGATCGAACCGCGTAGGAGACTGAAACTATACGATGTTTGGCTTCAATTGTCGAAGCAGAGAGATTATCAATCCGTTATGTATAGACTGCTCACTGCCGCCATCTTGGATTTGATGACGTCAAATAATTATTAACAATTATTGGTGATATCGTGATTTGTCAGTGGCGAGCAGATCAATTACTTGTCGAAGGCCGAGGCAAATAACTTAACTGCGAGACACTGATGTATCACGATATTTTGTGAAAACCGAGTTCAATAATTGTTTTATTATTCGATTTATTTTCATTTGACATTGTTTACCTGTAATTATGTCCGTTCATTTTTTGGCAGCTTTGGCTAAACGAGCGATTTATGTTTGCCGAAGTTGAGTATAATGCGCATGAGCAAAATATTTGCTGCAAAACAATATTTCCCGCTAATGCGCATGAGCAGACTGTTATTTGTAAGGCAGTTGTTTGCAGGTGACGTAGCGGTCCCTCAACCAATTAAAAAGAAGATAAAAATAAATCGAATAATAATTACGATTATTGTCCGAAAACAATGAAACCATTGTCTTGGGATAACAAGTGCAACCATTTTAGTATTTTATGTCATCAAATCCAATATGGCGACGCCCATAAGGCATATTTGTTCAATATAACTGGAATGATATCTACCAGTCATCGACCGAGCAAAGATTGAAGTCAAACATGGCGGACATGTAGACCTGTATAGTTCTAGTCTGCTACGTAATTTTTTGGCCAGATAAGGCTTGATCAGGCCGCGTAGAGGATTGAAACTGCGTGTCCGGCTTCAATCGACGAGTCAGATATATCAGTCCAGTTATGTATAGAGCTCACTGCAACAAATACGGAGCATGGGCGCCGCCATCTTGGATTTGATGACGTCAATGGTACGTTGCACTTATTGTCCATGCGATTACATATACATATTATTAACGTGTTGTTGTTTTTTTAATTTAAACAGACACACATCGTTTTCAGATGAGACCATATCTAACTAAGCTGGTGTATTTCAACTAGTTGAAATCGTCTCAGTATGGACTCAGATGTATGGATCATTATGTCAGAAAGGTACGCGAATGTCAGATTATGTGTTTAGCTAGGAAAGTCTGTAGAGCAGAATATGTATAGTACTTCAAAAAACGTCCGTATTCTGCACAGAAAACGAATCGTGGTCACGTTTGTTCACCGATAATAAACCCTCCGATAATAAACCCATCGATAATAAACCCACCGATAATAAATCGCCGATAATAAACCCGTCGATAATAAACCCTCCGATAATAAACCCATCGATAATAAACCCTCCGATAATAAACCCGCCGATAATAAACCCTCCGATAACAAACCTTTCCGATAATAAACCCTTCCGAAGCCTGAAAGTCTCATTTTTATAACGAAAAAGTTCTTCCAATAATAAGCTTCCCCCAAAAAAAGCCTGCCTATGTGGTTATGTATAAATAAAATGCTTATTATGTATGTATGTATTAAAATATTAAAACTTTAAAAAACTAATTTGAATATTCTTTTATGTGCATCTTAATAAGCCTTTCGGGCCTCGTTTGTGAGTCTGCAATTCAAAAGAATCTTTGCTTCATAACGAGGCCAGAAAGGCTCATTAAGATGCACATAAAAGAATATTTAAACTGGTGGCCATTATGAAAGTAGTCTATATACTAAAAATGTAAGTTACACGAATTTTGCCCTGCGCTTCGAACGTGAAACTGGAGTAACGGACATTTTTCATACTTTTAATCAGTTTTCTCCATGTAATATTTTAAAGTTTTATCGTTGCTCTACATTTGTTTCGAGCACTCAACGCTATTGGTGACAAACTATATTCTTAAATTGTACCATAGGTAGCCCAGGACTGATTGGCGAGTTGTTTTTTGTTTGATAATATCAAGATATTTTGAGGTTTTATCCTCTAAAATGCGACGTTTTGCGAACATCAAGTCATTAAATCGGTAAATTCAGCTTGAAGTACTAAAGCACATTTGTAAAGCATGTAAGCGTTCTACTCGCCAAGCAGTCCTGGGCTACCTATGATTGTACGTAGATAAATTTGGGGTGAAAGTTGAGGAAATGTAATGCTAATCAAGATCATATCTCAGTAATTGATTTAATCCATTCTAGATATAGATTATTATTATATATTATACGTTACATTTCGGTGACCAAAGCATATGCCATGACTCTGAATCCAGCCAGTCTCTAGATAATGGATCTTAAAATGTTTCCGGCCAGCTGAAGCTATTAAAACTGTATATTATATCTTTCGTCTCTATGACGGTTAATAGCGCTCCTTCAAAGCATAGTCAATCGAGCTATGGTCTGGAAACTCAGCTAAAGTCTATCTTTTTGTTCGCCTTTATGCATTTTTGTGCACGGTACACGGTCACTGAACACATTGTATTTTAGTATAATGAACGAATTGTCCAATAGCAACGTTTCAGTTCAATCACTCAACCGTGCTATTTAAATATTAATAAACCTAAAACAAAGGATGTGCACGGTGTAAGGTACGGTTCAACATAAAATCCCAGCTCAATATAGGCGCTTTGAAGTTTGCCGAGTTTCCAGACCATATCTCGATTGACTATGTTCAAAGTTCTTTTTCAGTTGCTGCGGCGAGAACAGATGCGTTTACCCATTGCAATTTGCGACCCCGCGTCAACGTCGCCCAACCGATCTCGTTGCACTTATTTTCAAAATTTTCTGTTACTCCATTTAAGACCAGATATGTCACTTATGTGTTGGAACTTGGTCCGGTACAGATGTTGTCTTTTCGAAAGGTTAAAGGGGATTGGCATTAAAAATGAAGTTTGTCTAATTTGAAAGAACTCATAAAATTAATAGAAGATCCTTTACAACTTATTCGTATCTTTCTGCGTTTTCAAGATATTTCAATTTGTTTGATATCTAAATGAGACTGGTCTCTGACGTCAAGAGTGGGGTAAAATATTTTCATACAGAGCAAAATCACTTACATATCTAACATGAAATGTTCAGCGTCGCAAGGAGTTTTTATGTGCACAGAGATATCCACACCTGACGTCAGAGACCATCTCATTTACATATCAAACAAATTGAAATATCTTGAAAACGAAGAGAGATACGAAAAAGTTGTAAAGGATGTTCTATTACAATTTTATGGGTTCTTTCAAATTAGACACTTAATTTTTAGTGCTATTGCCCTTTAAGAGTTAATCTTGAAGATTTGTGGGGAAAAACTCACTGTAGGAGACTGTTTCTAAAACAATGATATATATTTTATATATTTATTTATAACAATATATATTCAGGAAAGTTCCGTTCACAAATTGACTCACTGGATAATAATGCATAGATATAGTAGATCGTCATTTTCGAGTGTTCTAATTGATGTTACATAAACACTTTATGGCAAACAATCTAAATTGAGGCTCATTTATTGATGTTTCCGTCACTAATAAAAACGATAATCTCACATATGTCGATTATCACGGGGCGCATTAGAGTTTACTGCTCTCTTTTTGTGGGAAAATAGGACTATTTTTTTATATAATAAACAGAACAATACATGAATGCTTGGAAATATGAAATTTATTTCTCGTGTTGACCAAATATCTCACTCGTTCGCTTTGCTCACTCGTGAGATATCCTGGTCAACACTCAACACTCGAAATAAATGTCATATTTCCGCACACCCATGTATTATTCTCTATTTACACGTAAACTATTGTGTTTTGTGCATGTGTATCTTTCCGGTTCAGTGGCCAAAAACTCTATATCACAACAACACATAATAACAAATAATACAGTACAATGTATGTATTATATAGATGCGAGTGTTTCACTAGAAAATATGCAGTGTCGTATTTTCCATATCCCGTGTAACATCCTCTACTGATATATAATATTTTAAGTATATTATTTTAAGTAATATATAATTCTATATTATGACATTCTAAATATAAATTATATACTACAGTATATCAGTGATGTTTTTCAGGGGGGACGGCGTTCCCCCACTATTTTGAACGCCGTTCCCCCTGACAAATATTACGGTGGGGCAAAAATTTAACGTAGTGCAACACCGTTCAACACCGCACTATTTTTGCTTTGAGTCAATGAGTGTACTCGTTTTTCAACCAAGTTAGCCAACCAGCTAGCCTGAGCCAGGCTTTTAGTAGTCTTTTCACACAGCCATTAACTTTCACGACAGGAGCTACGCCCATTTAATTTTACAACCAGTGGCCACGTCCATTTGACTTTAGTGAGCGTTCCCCCACTTCTAAAATTTGGAAATCATCACTGCAGTATATAGTTTTTGAAAGTTTAAACCACATTTCGGAAGCAATTTGGATCTGCTTGGCAACTCCTTAACCGTTTACCGAAAAAATCATTCGTAACTGATTTTAGACACGGCCATAGTCATAACAGATATTAAACATAAATACACAATTTTGCCAGGATTTTCTTTTTTAAATTTTACTCCTACTTTATGATCAGGTAGAACTATAGAAACAGAATTAAGAATAGCAACGCTTTCAATATTTTGTTTTTTTGGTTCAAGTACAGTATGTACAAGAGCACTCAAGTCTCAACTGGGCCCTAATAACAGAGTGTCATCAGTTAAATTATTTATATTTCCTAACATACTGGCCCCACGACACCCAATTTTTCATTAACAATTTCACTGTCAAAACCCCACTTCGACAATATCCGTTCGCACCCATATATGTGCAACAGAAAGAGAAAAGTTTAACCTGATCAAATAACCATTAACCCCGAAGGAAAAAGATATTTTCGGAACTGATTTCATTAACACGGACAATACGATTTTATATTCCGTGTGAGACGCTGAATATAAATCACCATACTGCCCAACTTCCGTAGGCTGTCTAGCATTAACCGTGAGCAGACCATGCATATACATAAATAAATACAATCTTGCTATAGCAATATATAACCGTTTATATTTAATATGGTGTATGGAACCCCAGAGAGAGAGAGAGAGCTAGATAAGTCAGTTTAGTCTTTAGTCAGAGGGTCAGTTTTCAACTCATGAGTCATGCCCATACTTATAATCAGTTTAAGTTGTCCGTACTGTTTTACATGTAATTATTGTTCATATATTAAATTATTAAATATCTGTATGTCCCTAGCTTCCTTTCCTTTGACTTTTGTGAAAGACTTTTTATTGAGGAAAACACAAAGAAAATCCATGTTTAATGAGGGTCTATAATCTATATATGTGATATACATTCCTCTTGATTTACATAAACTTTAGCTTTGATTTTCTCGACTTAGACAACGTTTTTTTTAAATAGAAAAATCACTACGCGAATGAACTTACTAAATAGATCGTTTTAGAAGTCATTTACAGTATTCGTCAGTGTCCGTTCTGTATCGGAGAACGGCCACTCATTCTGTAAATAGTACATATATTCTGACAAAGGCCTGAGCTCGATAATTACTTCGTTGCTATATTCTAAAAATTTCGGCGGTTCACCACCTTTTCACTTTGCTATATCTAAAACACTACCTACCCAGCAATCTAACTCTATTGCTATTCTGGTAATAAACTAATAATATAACATCCCATTCTTCACCTACGCATTACACATTAACGAGTTTACGGACACAGGAACGCCGCGGATATGGCAAAGGCAAATAACACAAAAATATCGCTTGCCAATCCCTAATCAACGTTTTAACGAACTCTACTGATACACCTACCGTATTCTTTTGTACATCATTTAATTTTTATAACGTTATTCGCTTAAATTCCTTAAAACAATCAAAACTATTGAGGAATTTACGGCATCGATATCCTACAAACGTCTTGAATCGACGAGTATTCTCGACGATGTCCCTAGAGTATTCTGGACGATTCGAGAATACTCTAGGGACATCGTCGAGAATACTCTAGGGACTAAAATTAAATATTAATTTTTTGAAATTGCAACATATTTTGTTTTCTTAGAAAAATTATTCGATAAAAAAGCAAAATGGATTTTCGGCGAACTTTCTCCTAATTCAAAAACTTTGCTCATAGTGATACCAACACGTTTTATTATTTAGGGTATAACTCGGCTAAGCCCCAATATCGGAAAGCCTAAAGTGTCCTTCCGAAAAACTTCCTGACCGAGCAATACGGATAAAATCCATCAGAATTGGCCTGTAATAATATTCCATTTTCGTCAATTACTCTTCGAGTGCTACGCGACATGTCTTATGTTAACTAATATTAACTTCAATAGTACACAAATTATTGAATCAAAAATCAGTCGAATGAAACCTGTCATGCGATATTCGTTAATTCCGATCGTCCTCAGAACATTCAAATCGGCCGAACGATTCACTGATTTTACTTCATCAGTCGCTGTTAAAACGTCTAGGAATATATTACATCTATATACTATAACGTTTCGAAGCTTGTGGAGCTTCGGTTCGTTTTTCACGCTAGACATTACTTTTTCTTTGAAGCGATGAAGAAAAAAATTCTCATTAATGACCTGCTGCCTGCCTTTAGAACAAACACACAAAGCCCCAAATTCCTTCGAACTAGAAAGTAATATTTATACGGCACCCTGAATTTTTCGGATATATGCATATATGCAAGCGAATCGTCGAAAAAACAATATCGTTTCACCCAAAAATTTTTTACTCATCCTTTTGGGAGATAAAATGATCCCCAAATGATTGAGAATTGGATTAAGTTGGCTTTGTTCCCAAAAATATATAGTTAGCAATTGGTAAGTTGATCTGTGACAGCTTAACCTTAGAACTGATAAATGTAAAAATGCTATGGTTTGTTTGGTGATAAGAATTCCGACAAAACTGTGATTGTTGTCGTTTGTATTTAGTCTTAGGACTAAACGTTTTAATCGTCGCTACCGTTCTGTTCTGCCGTCGCCCGGTTTGCCGAAACCGAAAGCGCTTTCTTCGAAGTGCCGTCGGGATTCGATTTATTCATTTGTCAGTTCGAGTTTCAGCATGAATTTCAATTACTCGACTGAGGAAGATTTTTTAACAACATTCCACGTTGGGTTTAGGGTCTAATCGAATTACATCTTTTCCTTCGCTGATCTTTGGGAAACATCGCTCGGTTGTGCTTTTGCCTTGACCCGTCTGATCGTTAGTGCCTTTTTAGCCCTTTCCCAAGAAGCAAACTTGCGTTTTAAATTTCTACGCTCGCTCTTTAATTACTGATTAAGGATTTTTTCCCCCACTCATTTCGGTGCAAATATAAAGACCGAAAGCTCAAAGGTGTAACCGACTAACCGTGTTGTCATTATCTAATCATTCGTTACCTCGCACCCCAAAATCTACACCTATACCCCAGCCGAAAACGATTGAAGAAAGCAATCGAAGATTTTTTTTTTAGCCCGCTGTGGTCAGAAAAACATATTAGCGGGTTTAATGGCTAGGTTTTCTTTACTTTAAGCGATTCTTTGGCTTTGTTTGAAAAGCGATAGGATCTCGACGAAGACTTCGACTAGGGCTATTCCACAGATAATTCAGCTCGACAGTTTTGATGATTCTAGGCGAAAAAATCGGCTAAAACCTACTGATTTTATCGACTGATAGCCCGCGGGATAAATTTAACATGTCTTCAAACAAATAAGAACTTGTCAAGAAAGCGTGACGTATTGTATTTTGACCTCGCTGCGAAATTGAATTAGGCCGTGTTTTAATCGACGAAAACGAAGAGCAAACTAGCTTTCGGAAGGCGCGTGACGCCACCGTCGAACGAGAGGCCTTTCGAGACGTTCCTTCTGATGCTCGAACGATTTTTAACCGAAAGTTGTGTTCGCCTAAAAGGAAAAACGGGGCGGTCTGTTTCTCTTCACCTTCAAGTTTGAACCTCTCACGTTGTTATAATAATAAAACAGGTCACGTGGTGCACTTTTACCCGCTTCTGATTGGCCCGTCGTGGACAAGCTTGAATGCGTCTCCCCCTCAAGGTAACTCGGGTCTTGGCAGAAACAGCAAAGCAGTTGTTTCCCTTGGTGAGTATGTAGTTTTCTTGTCTTTTCGCCGCTAAGAACCTTTCAGAACCCGGCAAAAGCCATTCAGGTGCCGTCGGCGTCGCCGTGGCTTCGATTTTCACGCGAATTGCGTGATTTTTTTCCGGATTTTAGGGCAGTTTCAGGGAATTAGTGAAGGCTTTGCCTTCACTTACAAGTCAGCCATGATGTTCATGGTGAAAAAGGCAGCCTATTTGATTGAATTGCTTTTGATATTCGATCGCGGGTCTCGTGACCGAAACCTTTCAAGTTTCTCACTTTGGGGCTTTCTATTCGTTTTTAGAACGTTACATGGATTCCAATTCGCATCTGATGGCCTCCATGGAAGAAGCAAATATTGATGGGCAAAATGAAAACAAGAAGTCCCGATTGCTACAGCCGGAACACGAGTCTGTCGAGGTCAAGTATATGGTCATGGCGTGTGACGCCTCGCTAGAACACTTTCTCGCTTCAACTAGGTGCAAATTACGCTTGAAACCAAAACCTGAGTCGTTTTTAACGTTTTCGTTCAGTTTTGAGCGCATCGGGGCATGTTTTAGATGATTTTGAGCCAATTTTCAGAAACAATTTCACAAGTTAATATATTTTGAATATTTAACGCGACGTTGGCGTGATGGTTGAGTTAGTAGCTCGTGGCCAAAGCAAATTCCCATGGTTCGGACAAATATTCCCATTCCTCGCTTCGGGAAGCCATCAAATGCCTTTGGCACGTACATGGCTTCTCTGTCGTGAGTTATTTTGGGCGCCGAGGCAAAGACGCCGTGTGAAAACGTCGCAATTCGCTTGCCGATGCCTCTCACATGTTGGCCAAGATTGCAGGATTTGAGTGGACTCCTGTCAGGCTCACAGATAGAATTTCATTGCTCGCTGCCGTACGTGTCTCGCTGCCAGTCGAAATCTGGTGCCAGTCGAACGTATCTCGTACGGCTTAGGACTGAAATACAGTCTCGCGAATTAAAACCGAATTGTTTTCGATGAAAACGCTTTGGCAAAGCTATTTAATTGCTACCTACGGGAACACATTTGAATGGCTCTGCAGAAGTGTTTCCAAAGGCGAGCTCGATTCAAAAACTGTTTGTTTTGGTAGTCAAAGCAAATGCGGGGGAACAGCTCTATACGTTTGTCTTCGGTGGAAATGGACTATTATCTATAGCAAGAACACATCTTTCATTTCTCCGTTAAAAGCCACTACAACACGACTTGTACCAGAGGTTATTTACATTTTTCCGAAACAAAAGTAGACCTGCTGATGGTTGATAAGGAGGAAACGTCTCGCTTAATGTTATTCAAATTTGCCGAGTTTTTTTTTTCTTTATCCCGCTTTTGCTTTCTGGGTTTCGACCAAAACATTTTTATTCGGTAGCCTCGGTGTCTTTTTCGTTTAATTTTCTCCAGGTATTCAAATGAATTTTTCTTTTTGAAAGCCCGGAATATAAAGCTATAAGTGGAGGCCGTTTTTGTCGCTTCACTTCACGAAACTATTTGCGAGTTTGAGTTCGGTTGTTAGCCTCTAAACGGATTATTTATTTCAATGCGTTTTTTCAATCAACTTGGACTCGTTGTCGAACGAGTGTTTTCGTCTTCGCCAGAAGACCGTTTCAGGTTGTTTTTTTAGTGCCTTGTCGGGCAAAACGTTGGCGTTGCCCAGCACAATTGAAAACGAAAACAAATTTTTATAAATATGATAAAAGCTGTGTTTAAATCAATACCATATGGTCACATGATACCTCACAACTCAACCGGCTTTGAATTTACATTTAAAACACAAAACCGCACTACATTTACCTGGCTCTCACAAAACCCGTTTAGCCCGTGGGAAAAGTACCTTCGGACTTTTTAAAAAGCTTCCATGTTATAAGTTTTAAGACATTTGGTCAAGACATCGAGCACAAGCGAGACTTCCTTGAGAAGAGACGTCACTTTTATATTCCTATTCTTCCTGACTACTGTAAGTGCTTTATTCTTTTTCATCGGTTTATTGTTTTTGCCAAACAGCTGGTCCGTGTATTTTTCGTCGGGTTTTTGTCCCCCTAATTTTTTCTTTATATCAAAAAGCGAGCGTACAACGGCATTCAATTTATCGGCGATTTCGGCGAAACCTTCGCCGTTCATGGAACTTAAGTAGTAGGGCGCAAAGAGCTTCAGTGTTCGTTTCCGATAAATTTATTTTCCGAAAAGAACCCGGACCTCGCTTCCTTTGTTTCGAAAAGTCATTAATTTACTGGCGTCGAAATTCGCCGAAAACTTCAGTCAATGTTTATAAGAAAACCGAATGGACATTCTATTAAAAACAGAATAAACAATTGACCAAAGTGGATTGACAAAATTTCGTGCTGACAGAATAAATAATCTAAGCTTTTCGCCGAAATGCTTTTTTCAACCACCTGTTATTTTTCGCGTTTGTTTTGCTCACGATTTTTTTAATGAGCAAAACGATTGGCATATAGACGAAATGGCGAGTGGCGTCGAACTGATGTGCTTTGTTTTGACTAAATTACTGCTAACGTGATATTGGCGCAAGGAAATTAATTTAGCTTCTGTCAATTTTTAATAGGCCTTTGTTGATACTTTGACTTTGCCAAGTCTGAATTCTGCCTTAAACACGTCCCACTGGCAAACCAACAAATGTGTTGAAGTGACCAACGTGACTGAATTATTAGATAAACTTTCATCTATTTATCTGCCTAAGGAAGCTTTCAATTTAGCTTTCAAGATTATTGATGTAGTTTAGCTGTGTCAGATATAGATTGATATTATTTTTCAAAAAAAATCTTGTTTTTCCCAAGATCCCTTATATATTTTCTCAAACCTTGATAAATGCAGTTATATTTTGAAGGCCTCCACTGTGAAATTAATGTGCTGTACAGTGTATTAACTAGTAAAAGGGATTCTATAAAATTAAGGAAAAGTTTTCTATTAAATTGCAATGCACTATGACCTTTTTGGAAGAAAAAAACCCTGCTTCATTGAAAATTGTTGTATGCAATGAAAGCAACAGACCTAGACAAGTAAACATGTATTTATCTTTTAGGCAAACACATAGACAATAGATCTGGTAGGCAAACCTGCAAGCTTTTCTGAATAAGAGACACACACTACAGTAGTCACATATTTAACCCGAACAATGATGTTATTTTCTTTTAAATTGAGGGGGAAATAGTACATAAACAATGATGTTTTACTGTACTAGTGGGTCTTCCCAGAAATGTTATTATTACTTGATCAGAGCAAAGCTGGCAATGTCTTGAAATTTTAAAGTGAAAACTACTTACCAGTTGACAATTATTGTCTTTTTACTTGTATATTAAAATACCAAATGAGACACTCCAAAAAGCACATAATGTCTTCCTGAAAACTCAAGATTTGAACAAATAACAATACTTTACAGCATGTCATATTTTGACTTTATTTTAGAGTTTTCCTCAAACAATTTAAAAACAACTTTAGTTATAGTCACAAGATGACTTAAGTCGACATAGTACATGATCATCTAGTGGATCAGGTATTATTTTTCAGAATAGCTTTCATTTGTAAAGGTTCTCTCTTTGACAAGTAAAATTGTCTTGTATTAGACAGAAATAATAACAAAGGGGACATTTTTGTTCAGCTCAGCTCAGAGATAAAGTAAATTCTGCTTAATAACTACTTAAGGTTGTGTGAATGATAATTTTCCCTGTCCATTCTGTTTTGTCATTTCTAAATGAGTCTTAAATTCTATTATTTCAAACATTTGTTCTATAACATTAATTTTAACCCATTCTTACCTGAGTTATCCCAAATGGCCCCTTTTTTATTCTGTTGAACACCAGGTGATTTCTTAGACATCTAGACCTAAGCAGCAATGAGTTAATACAATACATCTTCAGTTGTAAAATTGTACAATGCCTTATATAATTTTATTGATATTTTCACAGGTTCCAGTCATGAAGTCTCCAATGGGATCAAGTTTTGTGTTTGCAAGAGAGATCAGACCCAAGGAAGTTCTGAGTAGTCACAATCTGGGAGATCCCCCAATGAAGAAAATGAAAGCTGAACAGCTACCAATCAACAATGGACAAAATGGTCAGTATATGCAGCTGTACAGTACTGTGTCTAGAGTATTACAGACTGACTTCTAGCTCGCACAGTGGGGGTAATTTGCAGAATGCACTAGAATATGACTTAAGTGTATGAGGTCAGCAGTAAAATTGATAAACTTAACCTAATTCAAAGGTATCTGGTTCAAAGCACACATGATTTACTCTGTAGCATCACTCAGACCTCATATACACACACCTCGTATACTCGCACAGTGGGGGTAATTTGCAGAATGCACTAGAATATGACTTAAGTGTATGAGGTCAGCAGTAAAGCTGATTGATAAACTTAACCTAATTCAAAGGTATCCGGTTCAAAACACACATGATTTACTCTGTAGGATCACTCAGCATCATACACACACCCCTTATTAACCCTTTCATTCTCATCAGTGGCATTTATTTTTTACTGACGTCTAACACCGGATGATTTTACTTATCAAGGGAAGACCTCCTGACATGGTGGGAGTTAAAGGGTTAATTAACTATCTCCTTAACCCTTTCATTCTCTTTGGTGCAATTTAGCACTTTTTATTATTTACTCTGTCTAATGCCAGACGATTTTACTCGTCTAGGGAAGACCTGACATGGTGGGAGTTAAAAGGTTTATAATAAAATGATTTTGAGGGCTAATTATTGTACTATAGATGTAGTCACTGCTTGTCAGAGCTTACTGTAATTGGGGTATTTTAAACTCACAAAAAGGCATGCATGTCCATTATTTGAGAGTCCAAAACTCTGTTGTCACCAAAAACCAGACCTCATTGTTTACTATAATACTTCTAAGTGAACTTTGCAAATTAACCCTTTCCCTACTAGGTCACCCAAAACCAGCCACATTGTTATTTTACTCTGTTTAACACTACCAGATGATTTTAGTCATCAGGTTTGAACCCCTAGGAAGGAAAGGGTTAACTCAGGGCCTATATACCTGTCTGTCTTCCTTATAACCCTTATTAGCACTAGGTCACCCAAAACCAGCCACTTCATTATTAATTTTTACTCTTAGACTGTCTATAATGTCAGCTGATTTTACTCATTACTAGTAACCCTTTCCTTACTGTGGTGGACTTTTAGTATTTTACTCTGGCTAACACCAGATGATTTTACTCGTTAATGGAAAAACTCTAGTAGGGAAAGGGTTGAAAATCTCATTAACTCTTTCCTTTCTGTAGTGGCCTTTTAGTATTTTACTCTGGTTTACGCCAGACGATTTTACTCCGCAAGGGCAAAGTCTTAGTAGGGAAAGGGTTAAGAGGGAAAGATTAAGTGTGCCACTGTATAATATAAATAATTTGAGAGTTATATTTCTTTGTAAAGGGTATGCTGGACAAGGTATCTCTACTATGGCAAGTATTCACCATAATCCATCATTATCAACATCATCACCCATGGTAAGCATGCATAACAATATGTCAATGGTACCATCAAACCCATTGAGCAAACTTCATGAACTCAACAAGAACATCAATTCTACATCCTTCACATCCAGCAAGACAACATCTAGTTCATTTGCATCTATTGTTCATTCTGATGGTGCCAACGCTCTCTTTCCTAATGGTGTTCCAGTTGACAAGAAGTCAGTGTTTGGTACCAGTTCTCCTGGAACTATGAATGGTGGATATGGTCAAAATATTTTGAATGAAAATGGCAAACATGATGCCAGTCAGGGATTGATACAGAAATCAGTAGAGGCAGGGAAATCTAACAGTTTAAATAGGAATGATGATGAAGGACAAAATGATGCTCTATCCTCACTTGAATGGAAGGATGGCATTGCAGACTTGCCAGGTAAGAATTTTTAATTAAGAGTTCTATAGAAATTTCATAGAGTAAATTAAAATAGAATATTCTATAGAATTTCATAGAATATTCTGTAGGTCCTGGAATGGACTCAATAGAATATATTTTTGTAAGACAGTCGCACACATTTTGGTAATTGTCATATTAACCTCAGGGTCCAAATTACCACTCAAAAACAGCTTGATCACAATTTCTTTAAAAAATATATCGTTAGATAGATTTTCAATCCATTAGGTTTTTAGTTGTAATCAAATATTACACATATACGTCAATATCACATAGCCCAGCATGTGTCATGAGCAACACTGCAGTACTTATTCTTTTATGCAGGAAACCCTAAAATTAATTTAGTTTTGCAGCAAATTGTCACTAGCAGGCCTGACAAGAAGACAGGGGGGCCTGTGGTCGAAAGGGTCCATGTTTAACAAAAATGAAGCAAAAGAATACATTATCTGAACTGTTGAATGATAAATTTAATTCTATAATAATCAACAACTGAAGTTTCAGTATTGATCATTACATTGCATTGGGTTTGCATTGGGCCCACAAATATTTTTGGCTAGGGGCCCAATGTTTCTCTTGGTGGCTCTGGTCACTAGTGCCTTTGGGGTTTTGTTGAGACTACTGTACTCAAAGTTGTTTTTTTTGTTTTTAGGTAGTAAACTGAAATTCAAGATGACTGAATTTGGTTTGGAAATTATAAGTACTGTAGACACTGAAGATGGGGAGGTTGAGTTTAGTACATCAACGTCTGGAGAACAAAATATAAAGAAAGAAAAGATGTCTACTCCTGCCGATGCAAAAAATGGAAATGATCAAGGTGTGTTTTATTCCATGTTTGTATAATTATCTCAAACTCATTAATAATTCATGAGATAATCAGCCAATTACAATAGCTAGTTCATTCAATCACCTGATTGAAGTTGGATATTCCAGTAAAGCCCAAGATATTAGATGAAAACCAGTGTTCATCTAATTCTTAAGATCTTAATTATCTATGCAAAATAAACAAGTTGCTGTATGAATAAATTTTACACACACTCATGAATAAAATCTCATGAGGGTTTATTTTAATTGTATTTTTCAATTGAAATTGCTCGATTGAGATGCCATATCAACAACTGGTTTATCGTGCTTCATCAGGGGAATTATCCAAACACTCGAAAACAATAACTTCCCAACGAACTTGCAAACTTTGGAATGAACTTCCAAACATTTGGGTGAAAAGTGAGTTGCAAATGACTGTAAGATACAGAAACATCCTAATTAACAAAATTAGCAACAGTGTTAAAGCTTAATAACTAATATATGGTAGTTGATAAATTTTAATGATTTGTATTTATGTACTATGTATTTGTATTTTATATGAAATACTGATGTTTCGAGCAGAGCCCTTGAATGGTAGCTATATTGCTTTACAGTCAAACCGGATGTTCTTTCCCATGCGACCTTGCAATATTAATAGCAATATTGATAGCAACATTGCATTAATAGCAAATTGCTAAAATTCACATTTTAAATATCAAACTTCACATAATATGAAGTTCTATTGAAAGTCAGAACAACTAACTCTAAATAAACTTCATGTTGTGTGAAGTTCGATATTTAAAATGCAAATTTTTAGCAACTTGCCAAGGAGTCACCGTGTAACGCTAGCAAGTTAACATTGCAATGTTGCTGTCAATATTGCAAGGTTGTGTGGTAAAGAACATCCGGTTTGGCAGTAAACTCAATCTCAACCCAGAGTGAACCTAAACAAACGTGACTTTCAGGTTGGGTCAGGGTTGGATTTGGGTCAGATATGTATGCACCTCTAGTATGGATGGAGTAACAATTAGGAACAAGATTGAAAAATACTGTCCCTGCTGCAAAAACTTAACATCTCTACCTTGAATGGAATCACTGTTTATGTAATGTCTGATCAATGGTGGGGGGCAAAAAAGTCAATGTACCAACTGTATTTTCAGTACTAATTCTTCCCAACTGGCCTTTGCTAAAAAACATCTGCATGTTTCTGAATCCCACTGCATGTTTACCAGGACCAGATTAGGGTTGTGCGGGATTCACAGCATATTTTCAGTGTGGGGCCTCTTGACCCCCCCCCCCCCCCTTTAGCCTTAGCTGTGGCCCAACGCTTTCTAGAAATGAAGTGCAGAACAAAAAATTGCACAATCAGAAAGTACAGGGCCCCCTGAAAGCATGGGCCTGCTTTTGCCATAATGGTTAATCCAGCTGTTCCCAGATAGATAACTTTTCTTCATGTTATGGTAAGTTGTATACATGTAGTGCATGTGTTAAATAACATCTCATATGAATTTGCAACCTTTATTAGCTCTCCATCTGAGCCTCAGTGGCTCAATGGTTAGATCATCTAACTGGTCATTAGAAGTTTGCAGGTTCAAACCCTGTCTGGGGATCAGAAATCTTTTCTGAGGAGCTTGACGAACGTCCACCAAACTTCTGTTTTCTTCATACATGTATTGTTTAGCATCTACATCGAAGAAGCTCTTAGAAGGTCCACCTGATGCCAATGAATTTTGTTGTTGTGAAATTTGCGGAAAGTATGGTTTACGATCCGAGTTTGGAGCATCGGGTCGATTCTGTGGCTTGACTTGTGTTGGAGTGTACACTGGAAGACGTAATAAAGGTCGTGAAATGTCTCGTCACGTGAAAGCCTTTGATGGAAAGATAATAAAAAGAAAAAGGAGAAAAGGAAGAAAATTAACAATTATCAAGCAGTCCTCTATGAATGGGGTAGGGTAAAAAATAACACATTAGTGATGAGTTTTCACAGTCTGAAGGTTTGTTCTAGTGGGTAATTCCATGAAAACATGGACATGGGAAGGAAAAAAAGTAGTTGAGCATTTTGACAAATTAAGGCTAAAAACATAATAGTGGTTAACTCAAATTTTAAAGATATGAAATTTAAACTTGACCACATTATCACATACATGATTTTCAAGCATACCATTGATATTGTTATTTATTTCACAAATTGTTTCAAAATAATAATGGGTAAAATTCTTGGCTTTCCTATTTTCCCTACTTAAACTTAATAAAAGTGTGTTGAATTTTGTATACACTTTATCACCATTAGTTTATGGCAAATGGAGATATGTCAAATTATTTCTATCAACGAGACCAAGTTGTTTGATGAATAATGGTAGTTTGATGGACAAAATGTAACGTCAGTCACAGTAACGTCAGTCAAAGAGTTTTTTGGTCACGTACACATGTGTGATTATTATTGTGAATTTGTGTTACCATCCATATTACAAGCATATAATAAGGATATATCAGTCTTTGAGTTAATATTTTTGTGTTCATGCATTCCTTTGAGCTGAAAATGAATATAATTATAGTTACTTTTTTTCATGTCCATTTTTGGTAACGTCAGTCACACTCATTGAATGTTGAATAAATTTATTATGCTTCGTCTGTTCGCCAAATTTTTAATACTGTTCATTAGATCTAACCAAATAAATGCTTATTGGCAAAAAATGTCCATTACACCAGCCTAATTGCAGAGCTAGAAGGTAATTAGTACTCATTTAATCTGTCCAAATGTAACGTCAGTCACAATGGAATTACCCTAGTAAATTTAACTCAAAACACCTATGTATAATTTTATTAGTGTAGACCTAATCCAATCACTGTCAGTAGTGGTCCAGTGTACGTGTAACACTTATTGTATCTATTCCCTGGTGAAAATCCTTGCACGGATCCTTGAGGATCCATGCAAGGATCTTTAGGGATCTTTAAGGATCCTTGTAAAGATTCTCAAGGATCCTTCATAATGCATGAGGATCCTTAACAATCTTTGCCAGGTTCCTTGTTGATCCTTGAAAAGATCCTAATTGGATCGGGCCGATCAATACTTGAGGATTGCCAGAATCCAACAAGGATTTGTGAGGATCCTTCACAGATCCTTTTATTGCAAGGGCAGTTTAAAATACTGTACTTTTGACTCTCACACCAGTCAAAATTGGCCTCTTTGTAATTTTCTTTTTAAACACTACTAAGTAAAATCATCTATGTCTGTATTGAATTATGTTGTTAATTAAATTAATTAATCAAGTAATTAATTTAACTAATTTATTTAATTAATTATATAATTAAAATTAATTAATTAACCATAAATTCTAATATAAATATAACAAGACACCTGGGTCAGGTGTTCACTCGGGCTACTGGAAAGTGCAGAGGTCTCTATAACGCGAGAGCAAAGAGGTGGGAGTGGGCTGAGGAAGATCGAAGGCTGAATGTGGTGCAGGACTATCCTGAATTGTCAATTTAAAGTGTCTAGAATTCAGCTGATCCTGATGCCTAGGGGCCTTCTCTGTCCTACATGCGGGATGTTAAACTAAAAAGCATATAACAAAAAACCGGTAGGGGTGTTGTGGGGGGTTGTGGTTAGATTTAGGGTTACTGTGGGTTGTCGTTAGGTTTAGGGTCAGGTTTAGAAGTAGGGGTCAGGGTTGGGTTTCATTTTCTTTAATATTCAGGATTATCTGGAATTCTAGACCATTTCACAATTCAGGATAATCATGTAAACAAATACAATAGATATAAGTGATTAAGGTCAGTTTAAACCTTACTACTAGACTCGGCTACCACAGGTAGCCCAAGTAATTAAATATAATAATAAATATTATAAACAAATATTGCAAACCAGCACTAACAAAAAATATATATATATATATAAAATGCTGTAGTGACATATTTTGGTACAAAGTGTTTTAAGGTAATTTTAATAACATTGTTCGTCTCTTGTTTAGAAATTAAAAATCCGTCCAGATGGCACAGAAGACAGAACAAAAGTCAAAGGAAAATTGGATTATTTCAGCTCTGGTTTGGGTAAGCATTAATTATAAAATACACTCAGCTGTATATCAGTTATCTTTTATCAACAAGATGGTACTGAAAAAGCTGGTGGTGGTACATTTAACCACAATGCTTTGCAACCTCAAATTAGCTCAAATAACAACTAAACATTGTTTATCGATAATTGTACAAGAAACAATATTTACTATGCGCAAAGGATTGTGGTTAAATGTACAAGTCACCATCTTTTTTGGTACCATCAATTGTTGTCAACCTGAAAGCTGATGCTACATGTACTGTAGTTTGACCACTTGTGCACTATCTCTTATTATAATCAATGTATCTAATGCACAGTATTGTATTCTGGGCCTCTTGTGTGAATTTGTTCTTTGAGGTACAGTATCTTAGAAAAATTTCTGGGTTTCTAAGTGGGGACCCAGGTATTCAACAGATTTTCCTGCTTGTCGGTTATTGCAATAATTTCACGCTGAGAAGACGGGAAAAGCCATTTTAGACGTTCAGATTTTGAAAATTTTCCGGGGGGAATGACCCCAGACACCCCTTGTTAGCCCCCCTGTCAGAGACCTTAGCCCCTGTGTCGAGGAATTCTTGGCACCACCCCTGCTGCCAGACTGGCCAAAATTTTGTGTGGTGCATGTGGAAATTAAACTATGAACATACTGTATACCACAGCTTTTGTATTTTGTCTGATGGCTATTTGTCTGTAAAGCCCTAATCAAACGAGAACGCAAGTTGGCAGTCACGCTATCTCAACCAGCCGCTCTGAAATCTCAGCCAGCCGCTACTGCTACCGTAAATGTGGTTAAGCTGGTGTAATGTTCGTTTTTTCGTTCTGTAGTCGTAGTTGGTTTTAATCCTGGTATCGTAAAACGCTTCCTTTTTGCACTAGGTTTGAGACCTGCGACCATTACTGAACGTAAAAACAATATTTGACATGCTTAATTATATTTACGGTAACGGTAGTGGAAGTGTGATCTGAACCTCGCTAATGTGGGTTTCGAACGACCGCCACAGAAATTCTGACTGCCAACTTGCGATGACTTGCGTTCTCGTTTGATTAGGGCTTAAGATTGCTGTCAATGATCAATTATGTGTAAATTTGGTATATGCTTTAATTAAGATGTTTGCCTTAATTTAGATCCTTCCAATCCTCCAAAACCGTTCAACTGGTCAGAATATTTGGAAAAGACTGGGAAACAAGCTTCAGACCTAAATTCTTTCACGCAGGTATTACTGTATTTTTTACATTTAATTCTCAAACTCATTAATAATTCATGAATTATCGTAGCCAATCCATGAACGTATACCACATCACATGCACGAGTTTTGATACCCAATGAAAACCTGTAGGAAAATTCCGAGTGAACGGGATCACATTTCTTAATTTGCATATTGAAATCAATGAAGAAAACAACGCAAATCACGATGCGAATACTCGTTTGAGAAGCAAGATCAAACACTCGTTTATCGTGTTTCATCAGGCGACTCCAAACACTCGAAGACAATAAAAACCTCGGGGCTAGGCGCTCGGTTTTCATTTGTTTTCTCGTGTTTGGAATCCCTGATGAAACACTCAAACTCGTGTTTGATCTATCACATGCAATAATAACATCAAAGTAATGTTTGATATCGCTTCTAGCTGACTGTGAAAGTTTTAGGACAAACAATTAAGTAGAAATGTGTTCATTTAGCGTTTGAAAACCGTGCTTTTTCCTCTAAAAATTGAGGCTTTAAAATAGTTGATATACAGTTGCACGACTAATGACATCACTAGTACAGACCTGAAGCTCTGTCAATAAGTACTGTAGTTACTATCTTAATAATATACATGACAAAATTACTGCATCCTGATTGGTCGAGAGGAGTGCAATTTCAATGTAATACAGTGCAGAAAAGGTGTAATACAGTGCAAATTTCAATGAGTATCAACCATTCTGATTGGCTAATAAACAACCGGAAACTACCGGAAAGCCAATGAAATGCTTATGCGGATTTTGAAGGATGGTTTTTCCTCGCGAGAAAATCCAATATGGCGACCAAAACATAGAGTTAAAATTAAATATGATGAAATACAGAGAGTGAATTTTGCTTTAATATTGTCATTAAAGTTCCTGCAAGAAGACTAGAAGAGGTTATAGATGCTATGAGTAAAACGTTTTACGTATTTAGTGAACAAAGCGAAGCAGTTTTTAACCATTTATGCTTCGAGAAGTGGAGCAATGAGTGGTATGTAAACTTTGTAGCCGGAAGAACATTTGTCTAACATTTCATGTATATTATTAATAAGTAATAGCATGGTTTCGAGTGCAATTTTGGAAAAACATGCACTCGTGAGTTTTTCAAAGACCTCAAATAGCACTCGTCCTTCGGACTCGTGCAGTTTTGATAGTATTTGAAAAACTCACTCGTGCATGTTTTTTTCCAAATTGCACTCGAAGCCATGCTATTACCTATGCAAAATACATGGTGTGTTTAGTAATTGTGATTTTAATTGACATTGTACGTTATTAGTGTTTTCAGCTTGAGTTGGTAACGTTTTTTCGTATGTTTTTGCTGTACAAACTGTCGTAAGTTAAACTCAGACTCCAGACGGGACTCGAACCCACATTCGGGAGGTTGTGGGTTCGAGTCCCTCTGGAGCTTAGAGTTTTTCTCTTAAGGCCTGGCCAAACGCTTTCAATTTTTGCGTTTGGTTTCCTTGCTTCGTTCTTGAGATATTTTAGTTTGTGTGATATGCAAATTAAACATTTTGACGTCGTAGATGCATAATGAGCTATCGGAGAAGGTTAGATATCTTTTCTATTATGAAACCTAATTAATTTGAATGAAGCATGTGGATGTGTTTCGCCCACAACACTAAACATGTAGATCTTCGAGTGATTATTATATTTGATAATAACAAAGATATATAAATTTTTCGATTAATCGTTACGCACATGTGACGTCAAAATGTTTAATTTGAATATCAAACAAAATAAAATATTCCGAGAACGAAGCAAGGAAACGAAAAACTGTAAGATATGTTATTCTACCATTTTAAGTGTTCTTTCAAATAAGACAAACTTAATTTTCGTTTCATAGGCACTTTAACTTACGACAGCTTGTACAGCAAAAACCTACGAAAAAACTTTAATTGACATTGCTTTTTCAAAACAGGAGAATCCTGGAAAAGAACTGTTCATTAATCCAGCTACTGAATTCCAGAAAGACATGAAGCTGGAAGCTATTGATCCCAAACATCCCTCGTATTTCTGTGTTGTGACGGTGGCTGAAGTCAAGGGAGCACGTCTTAGATTGCATTTTGATGGCTGGTCTGAGAGTTACGATTTTTGGGCCAATGCAGATTCCGAGTGCATCTTTCCTGTAAATTGGTGTATAAAGAATAATCAGAACCTGCATCCTCCCCGTAGTAAGTTCATTCATGTACTTAACAAATAAACTGAACCTAAAACTCCGTGCATGTGTACTCTTCACACTATATAGGATTACAGTATCTTCACATTATAGCATGCGGACTGGATTGTGGTGCCATTAGCAGCGGTTTGCATTATGCCAGTTCGTTCGTTCCTTTGGTTCGTTCCGTTCGTTTGTTAGTGGCTGGTTGGTTTGGTTAGTTAGTTAGTTAGTTAGTTAGTTAGTTAGTTAGTTAGTTAGTTAGTTAGTTAGTTAGTTAGTTAGTTAGTTGGTTAGTTGGTTAGTTGGTTAGTTGGTTAGTTGGTTAGTGGGTTAGTGGGTTGGTTAGTTGGTTAGTTGGTTGGTTAGTTGGTTAGTTGGTTAGTTGGTTAGTTGGTTAGTGGGTTAGTGGGTTAGTGGGTTAGTGAGTTAGTTAGTTAGTTAGTTAGTTAGTTAGTTAGTTAGTTAGTTAGTTAGTTAGTTAGTGGGTTAGTGGGTTAGTGGGTTAGTTAGTTAGTTAGTTAGTTGGTTAGTTGGTTAGTTGGTTAGTTGGTTAGTTGGTTAGTTGGGTTAGTTGGTTAGTTAGTTAGTTAGTTAGTTAGTTAGTTAGTTAGTTAGTTAGTTAGTTAGTTACAGTAGTTAGTTAGTTAGTTAGTTAGTTAGTTAGTTAGTTAGTTAGTTAGTTAGTTAGTTAGTTAGTTAGTTAGTTAGTTAGTTATAGTTAGTTATAGTTAGTTAGTTGAGTGAGTTAGTTATAGTTAGTTAGTTATAGTTAGTTAGTTGAGTGAGTTAGTTAGTTAGTTAGTTGAGTGAGTTAGTTAGTTAGTTAGTTATAGTTAGTTAGTTGAGTGAGTTAGTTAGTTGAGTGAGTTAGTTATAGTTAGTT